>CAJQZM010035353.1:162-15868 GCA_907164665.1 Colias nastes
TGCGAAAGGGGGCTAGACGGAAAAAATTAAGACTGTTTCTCTGTCTGTCTCTCTCTCTCTCTTTCTCTCTCTCTCTCATAGAACTTCGTTCCATTTGGGTGTCCTTTGATACCTCTCAAGTTTTTTTTTTGTAAATATGTACCATGTACACATTTTTACTGACATTTACATTGACTGCATGTTTAAATTACTTTCTTATATCGTAACTATTTTGTAAAGAAATCGTACAGAAAGAATTAAAATTTATCTTATTATAAAAAAGGCAATCTAAAGTTGGGATTAACTTGCGATTAGCAAGCGCGTGTGACGTTAGCATGTTATAGTTTCTAGTTATCGTGACCTACACCAAAATCAATCCACAAAAATAGATGAATAATTATCATTAAGCAATTAAATTTTAATTGAATTGGTAGAGTTCGGTACCAAAAATTTTATTCTTAAACATAATTAGTAGTGATCTTTAAAATGATAGCAGAAAACACACTCAGAGCGTGCACTTAATTGCTTTTGAACCTTAATTTATTTAATATTTTTGGTTTTACGGCATTCAAATGCTTTTTAAATATAAATTTATAAAGAATAGAAAAAGAATAGAAAAAATTTGATCACGAGGCGTTTCGAACCCGCATCCTTTCGCGCCAAACCGGGGCGGATGCCTAACCAACTCAGCCACTCGTGACCCGCCAGAGCGATCGAATTTATTCTATTCTTTCAGTTTTATGTGTCTAAGGGACACACCGCGCGCCATCTATTGAGATGAAACAACCATCTCAACCAATATATTTTACTCTTATTTTCCTTATTAATAATTATTATCCTTATTATAAATATTTGTGGCAGCAATTGCTTCGCGAGGCTGCTCGCTCTGTCTGGACCCGCAGAATGTAAATGTACTATGGAAGTATTCCATCTATGTCAGACGATGAAGAACTATTGCAAACAAAGAATATTAAAAAGGTAATAAATATTATCATTAGAACCGCCTTCAAGCCACACCTCCGTGCCCGTCGTAGTGGGGAGCGTGAGGTTTTTTTCGTTACGGAATTTCTGGATTCGGTCCCCGCGCTGAAGGCCCGCGATAGAAGCTATGCAACAGCTTAAAACTGGGCTATAGAAAATGATGTTCTGAGGGATCGATTATTAGTTTCAATTACGTAATTAAGTATCTATTTTTTGACATTATGACATTCGTTAATTTATTTAGAATAATTAAAATTGTTGTGACGAAAAATTTAAATAGTTTGAAAAAATATCACTCGATGTTTTACGTGTCCATAACAATTATTTACATATCGCACGCTGAGAACGAAAGTGACCTAATTCAAAATTTTGCAAAAATGAGCTGTTATACTCATAAAATGACTCAGAATAAGGTATTCTATCATTTAATAAATCAAAAACTATCCTATGTCACCTAGAAATCGAAAAACACGTATGTTGCGTCTCTTTATAATTTGCGTATTTTAAACGTCCCTCCGCTAAAATAGTGACCGTTTTAGTATTATGTCGGCACGGTGATTACATTTCTTAGTTTTAAAGTGATTCAATCCTGATTGCGGCGTTTTTTTACCGAAAGGTAAGTAAATATTTTGTCAATGTTCTAATCTTAAAAAGACCGTTATTCGTATTAGGTCACCTTCGTACTAAAATGCAGTTTTTGAATTGTGACTTAAATCATATTAAGTCATTTTTGTATTATCAACAGCTATTCTAAAGGTAACGACATATTTCACGTTATGCCTGTACTTTATTAAATGCTTTCTTTGTTTAAGTGTATTATGTATAAATAGGCCGTTTTAATAATATTTTGAAAAGTTAATTTTATGGCGTATTAAAGTTTATGTCGTTGTTTCAATAATAATTTGTTTAAATATTTATGTTTAGGTCATTATATGAAGAGATTAAAGATGATTTTATATTACAAATGGTTCAAGAAAATGAAAAAGAAAACGAAAAATTCATACCCAAAAAGTTATCATGAAATACAAGAATTTCCTCGCTGAGTGATCATCATCAGCTGCTAGTGGGCCTTGGCCTGGTCCAGTATTTTCTTCCAGATCTCTCGGTCCTTTGTCTGAGTTCTCCAGCTTTTCACAGCAATCGTTCGATGCCATCCAACCATCGGAGCTTCGGCCTATCTGGATGTCCATAGAGAAGACGCAGAGGTGCCTTGTTGTCGTCCATACGTGCCTCGTGTCCGGCCCAGCGTAAACGGCCTAGTTTTATGGTCTTTATGACATTCGGCTCCTCGTACATTTCATAAAGCTCATGGTTATACCGCGTTCTCCAATGTCTATTTTCCAGCACAGCACCGAAAATCTGTCTAAGGATTTTTCGCTCGAACACCAGCAGGCAATCCTCATTTTTTTGCTCAGGACCCAACTTTCGGCCCGTATGTTAGTACTGGTCTTAGTAGGGTCTTTTATAGCAGTACCTTTATGTTTCGGGATAGCAGTTTCGATCGAAAATATCTTAGAAGGCCGAAGCAGCCATAATTCGTTTACATATTTCTGCAGATATTTCGTTCTGGTTTGTTATTAATCATGCCAGGTACACAGCCACGAACTTGACTTGTAGACCGAGCTTTTGGGCAGTTTGGTATATAGCAAGATATGCGTTAACAGCAGTAGAGGATCACTGCTGGTAGCGTCCTCCCGATCCAGGTCTAAATCATCCGCGTATCTCAGTATTTGTATCTATTCGAAAAATAAAGTGCCCGATGTCTCAATTTCTAGAATCTCGGATGCATTTTTCTAAGGCTATGTTAATCAGAAGGCTGGAGAGCGCATCACCCTGCCTAAGGCCTTCCATTGCCCTAAAAGGTTGCAAGATACTGAATGGATCCGAACGACGCTTTTTTATTTTTTTTTAACGTCATTGCTGTAAGTCACACCAATTGTGGTGGAATGCCGATCTCAGTCAACGCTTCGTACAGGAAATTTCGGTGAACATTGTCGTATGCAGCCTTGAAATCCACGAAAATAATATGGTGTGTTATGACATTGAACTCAAGTGTTTCAAAATCTGATCAGTAGTCGACCGGTTAGGGCCCCAAGCGCACTGGTAGTCGCCTAGTTTGTCTTCTGTGTATGGAGATATTCTATTGAAAAGGACATAGGCAAAGATTTTATATGCCGTGTTTAAAAGAGATATACCGTGATAATTCTGGCAATCAAATATGTCACCTTTCTTGTGCTCTACATACCGTTTAATATACTCTATATTACAGCGATGTTCCACTCATCGGGCGTATTAGATTATATTAGAAAAACTTAACTTTATTTTTTCTTATGTCACTGTTGTGGCAACCCTGTACTTAGTCTGTGGTTCATGTACCTATGCAATGTGTAAGGCAATGTGCTTTTAGAAAGAATAAAGAAAAGTTTGTGCTAAATAATCGTTGTTGTCATTAAAACCCATAACTTAACAGGGCGTCGTTTCAGACTTCCACATCTGGACTATCAGCTCATAAAATTTCTCCTTAAAGCTAGTTTCTTCATATTTAAGCAATTCCACAGAGATGTAATCAGTTCCTGGTGGCTTATGATTTTTTAAATTTCCTAATGGCCAATATAACTTCGTCTATTTGTAGGCAGCGAGATATCTGGGATGTTAGTATAATTTTGTATGGCAGAAGATGTTTCAGCAGTTTCTGTGCTATTTAGCAGTTCTTGGAAGTACTAATTCCATGTTTTAATAATATCGTTCTTACTATTTAGTAGCTCACCATCTTTACTTTTACAAGCTGAGGTTCTAGGTTTGAAATCTTTCCTACCTCTATTAGTTTGGCTGTAAAAGTTTCTTGAGTCCTTCGTTGAGAAACTTTTAGCAATCTCTTCAAGTTAGTTGACATCAACACATTTCTTCTTCTTTCTCTTGTGTAGTTATTTTTTTTGACTCTCGTCTGCAAGTGTAGGTCTGCTGTAACGATAGGTATGCTTCATTCTTTTCGTTAGTAACCTTTTGGCATTCGTCGTAAAACCACTTGTTTTTGCATCGTATCTCATTACCTAGATTTTCACTCGCAGCTGTTAGTAAGAATTTTACTTAGTACTTCCCAGGATCTTACTTGCGTTTTGTTCGCTATTTATCTATCTGCTCTGAGTCAAAATATTTAGATAAACTTTCACTTTAAGAGTTGCGAAATAAATCTATACTAGTCACTACATAGTATAAAACAAAGTCGCTTTTTCTGTCCCTATGTCCCTTTGTATGCTTAAATCTTTAAAACTACGGAACGGATTTTGATGCGGTTTTTTTTAATACAATATAGTGATTAAATAGGAAGGTTTTAGTGTATAATTTATTAGGTTTGAGACAAAGCGGGCGAAGCCGCGGGCGGTAAGCTAGTAATATTATAAAGAGGAAAGGTTTGTATGTATGTATGGTTTTCACGCCATAAACTACTGGACCGATTTTGATGAAATTTGGCACAGATAATCTTTAGACCTTGAGAAAGAACATAGGCTACCTTTTATTGCGAAATATGTACCACGGGCGAAGCCGGGGCGGACCGCTAGTTCCTAACTAAAACTGCATTTTTGTATTACTTTTTTTAATTAAATATACTAAAGTATATATTTTTTTTGATTAATAATACCAATATAAGAGTTGATTGCCCATACGTATTAAGTAAATAGTAAAAATGAGTCTTGAAACAAACAATAAATATAATTTCTTAGTTAACATTTGGTTTCATTAGACTACTTCTCATTAATATTTTAATACTAAGTTGACATAATTCAGGTTACGTCCAAATGCATGCATAGAAAAAAAATACTAAAGTGACTCATTCCCAAACTAGTCAAAGATGATTTACAAGTTTTCAGTACTAAAGTGACGCAATATCTAATGGTAATTTTAAAAAAAAGATAAAAAATATTTAAATTTAATTTAATTTATTTTTTATGGGTTGTATGGGTGGACAATATCCTCTAAAATGATATCAGACTTTAATATCTTATATAACTTTGCATGCGAACAAATTATGACATGATTTGTAAATAGTTCTGTAAATTACGAACACTTTTTTGATGATTCCCAAAAAACAAGAATTTCGTATTAGGTCACTTTCATTCTCAGCGTGCGATATCGCGTGGTTGACTTACATTAACCTTTTTAAACTTTTTTCCATAAAGTTCTTTTTTTCATTTTTCATTAGACTTACAATATATTAAATAATTCCGAAAATTACGTAGTTACAACTATTATTATAAACTTATATTTTACATTGTTCCGCTCCTATTGATCCTAATGTGAAGATAGAGGCCTATAGCCTTCTTCGATAAATGGACTATCTAACAGTGAAATGATTTTTCTAATCGGACCCGTGTTTCCTGAGATTAGCGTGTTAAAGCAAACAAATTACAGCTACATAATCCATACTTCCATACTAATATTATAAATGCGAAAGTAACTCTGTCTGTCTGTCTGTTACTCAATCACGCCTTAACTACTGAACCAATTTGCATGAAATTTGGTATAGAGATATTTTGATACCCGAGAAAGGACATAGGCTACTTTTTACCCCGGGAAATAGGATAGGTTTTATCCCGGAAATCCCACGGGAACGGGAACTATGCGGGTTTTTCTTTCACTGCGCGGGCGAAGCTGCGGGTGAAAAGCTAGTATTAGTATAAATTAAAAAAAATACCGTTTATTAATAATACCTGTATTGGCTATATTCAAAATAAAAGGAATGAATCTATTGTCATGAAAATGAATTGTTAAGCTCAAAATTCGATAAGGACTCAATTCACCTATTTTCATATGTTTGAGATACAAAAAATAATGTAAAAATCAAAAGGTGAATAAATTTTTATCATAATTTTCACATACAAACTACTTTGTTCGCAACTATCAAACATTAATAGACGTCTTTTGAAACAAAACAAGATTAGTTATATTCATAGAAATCTAAATAACATGTGTCTTGTTATTTAGATTTCTATGGTTATATTACTTGTAAGGCAAATTAATTTTTGGAAGATTTTTGGTTTATTGGATTCGTAGGTAGAAGATGTAGTTGCGATGCAAGAGACGTACATGACGAGTTAAGTACAATCCGGTCAAGTTAAGCATTTGAAATAAGGATAATTCCGGGAAAGCCAAATTTTGGTGAGGAGCTGGAGTGTACCATAACAAATAAAAATTGAAAAGTCCCCACTTATCCCATGTGTGCTTCAAAAGTTATTCGGGGTCAAAGGTCAAAATTTGAGGTTTTTTGGATTTTTCTCGAAAACCGTAAATTGTATAAAAAAAGACTTCAGACCAAAGTTTTAGATCTTATAATTCTCCACAAAAAAGGTCTCTATGATTTCTTTCCCAAGTAATTTCTGAGATATCGCGATTTGAAGAGATACATTATACATTTTGGTGACAGCCAATTTCAGGGAACGTTCCCATACTATGTGACCTAGTTTTTAAGATTTTTCGACCCCTACCACCCCTCGGTAACCACTTGTTGTATATGCAAAGACCCCCCTCCCCCCTTCAAGTTTTTTACGTAGTATGATTTTCAATCATTTCACAGGCATTTTCATTCATTTCTTTGTCTAAAACCAAATCGCATTATCTCAGGAATGGTAACTCTTGGGAAAAAAATCATAGAGACCATTTTTGTAGAGAATTATAAGATCTAGAAATTTGATTTGAGGCATTTTTTTTTTAAATTTACAGTTTTCGAGAAAAACTGAAAAAATCTGAAATTTTGACCTTTGACCCCAAATAACTTTTGAAGCACACATGGGATAAGTGGGGACTTTTCAATTTTTATTTGTTATGGTACACTCCAGCTCCTCACCAAAATTTGGCTTCCCCGGAATTATCCTTATTTCAATACTATTTTCAAGCTTAATTTGACCGGATTATAATATAAAATTTATCTATGTTACATTTGAATTGCATATTAGGCCCTTCTCCCATTACGATACTTCTAGAATACGATACTCGAGTAGAATACTAGTTAGATATTTGCTCGCTACCCGATGCTCGCATATTAAGCGACTGAAAAATGACTAAAATCATTTTATTTGATCCCAAAACACCAACATACATAAAAGAAAGATTTGAGTTTAGAGGCCATTGTAGCGAGGTTCGTTCAACTGAAACGTTGAGGATAATAATGCCTCCACATCGCACACATTTCTATGATGAATCTTTCACTGTGCATGCTACTAAACTGTGGAATTCCCTGCCAGATTCTATCAAAAATGCTCAATCACTAAATAGTTTCAAAACTATGGTTAAAGCTCATTTCCTTAGTCTTAGCCGAACATAATATTTGTTTATATTATATATTTATTATTAATTACTCTTCCCCTTTCACTATTTATTATTGCACTACCCATTTATTTTATATTTATTCTTCTACTGTACCAAAGGTTGTCTGGAAGAAATTGCTCTAAAGCGATAAGACCGCCATTTGTACTTAGTTTAAGCTATCTTTAAGTGTTTGTGTTTCTTTTTTTTATTCTCTTTAAATGCAATAAAGGATTGATAAATAATAAATATTAATAAATAAATTCATCATTATTGTGCCTCGTTTTTGTGGACGGACGCTATGTCGAGCGATTCCAGTGACGACGTAAGAGTAGGAAGTACTGGATTCATCCATATATTGAAAGAAACATAAATTGTAGAGTTTTTGTAGCCGCACGAGAACTACAACATGATGATTAGAAATTTTTGTCTTTCTACCGAAGAGATACGCGCGAGACGCGACGCAAAAGCGACCAACACGGTGAGTCGTGCGCTACTAGTCGCGGACGTGTAGGTACCGGTAGCGTAATGTGCGAGCCTACATACAAATGTATGTGAGATACCTACTCCGCGGCGACTATAGTATGTTCCTAGGGCAGGCGGAAATTCGTACAATGACACGAAGTATTATGTTATCATCAAAATAAAACGATACCTATCGCTCTTCATACACTTCTTTATCGTTTACGCAGCGTTCGGGTTTTCATGGTACAAGGTGAGGTGAGCGACGCGGTCGTTCAGAGATAACAAACTTGTTTTGACATGTCTGGATGAGGTGAGGATTAGGAAGCTAAAAGTAAATAATTCACTAATTTCATAAGATGTTACTAAAATATTTAACAATAACAATAACAATAAACAATAAACTTTATTTCCAAAATATAAGATGCATAGAAATTGAAAAACCCTTGCTCCCACACTAGGATTCCCTGTGTCGTGGGAACAAGTATCTTCCAGTAGTACAATATATTCCTTATGCTAAGAAAATAAACTATCACATTAAGAATCTTCTACACAAAACAATTTTTTTATTTTATTATTACTTAATAACAATATAAATTCGATAAAATATATTATAAATTCATGCTAACTACTATAATTAAACTCAATACAATCTTAAATTTATTATTATTTTTATTATAAAACACTTAGAAGTTAGAACCTAAGAGCAGAAGTGGTCTAACATTTTTTTTTGTTGTAAATTGTGTCATACCTACAGCTTACTGCAAAGTAAGTTAGATATAGTCAAGTCAAAGTCAAAGTGTTATGTAATGTAGGTTACTGAAATAAAGATTTTCACTTTCACTTTCACCCTTTAATAATATTCTCAGGTTACCAACAGGTTGGTCACCCCTGTTAGGTCATTGTACGAATTTCCGCCTGCCCTAGGAACATACTATAGTCTCCGAGACTTGCAGGATACTTGAATCGCTTGTGCGTATCGTAATGGGAGAAGGGCCTAAATGCATAAAATTTTCTCGTTTTCCTGACCTAAGTACAATAAATAAATATAATACACAGTTTACAGAAGTTATTCCTCTTTTATTATCTAATCTATCTAAAGATTAAAAAAATAATACACGAAATATATTTCATTACACGTTTATTTTAATATAGGTATTTCCCTATTTAGCATCACTACTACGGAACTGAAAGATGATAACGAGGTATGTTGTCACAGCGCCCAGTATCTAAAAGAAAAGAAGAATTAATGTTAAAAAAAAGTAAACAAAAAAAAATAGTGTGTGCCGAGTACACGTGTCAGAAGTGAAACTTCTTTGGCAAGATTCAAAGATACCAAAATTGTTACTGTACTCCATGATGTGACGGTATTACCATGACGTGACTTTGAAATTTTACTCACAACGCGCCTAAAGAAGTTTCACTTCATAAATATAGTGGACGTTCTCATGATTTCCATTTTATAGACATTATTTATCAAGTAATAATAGTATAGTGTATAATAATAATCCGTGTGATGTTTTTGTATATGGAATGTTGGGGGACGGATAGTGAATTTTAATTACATTGTGTTTGTTGGAATCGCTAATTTATTATTTACTACAATGCCGTAGCGCAGTTGGAGAAGAATTAAATAACAAATTTAAATTTTTGGTTAGTTCGATTCCCGGTCGAAGCAAGTGAATTTTCGAAAATCTTTGAATGCAATTCTATTTCTTTTTAAAAATAAAGGAATGTTTCCTTTCAGCAAAATTTGCTATCTCTAGTATTTCAAGTACTTTCCCTCCAGGGCTCATCGAAAATTTCCACACTGTATATGTATAGGTCATAGGTACTAACACATAATCATTACCGCTAGAATCAAAGGCCTTCCTAGAACACACATTCCAAGGGGTGTATAATTTGTTGACTTCAGAAACAGCATTTTATAGAACACACTTAGCTCTATCGATAAGTCTTCACTAAATGTACTCGCTCTGAGAGTTATCTGACTCAGCAATACTCGAGTTCGATCCATCTAGAATGTGTATCAAATTATCAATTATTTTTGTCACTAAAGTCATAAAATTCAATATTTTCTATAAAAAAATGTGAAATCTAAAATTAAATAAAATACCTATATTCAATTGAAATTATGAACTATTTCACGGTTGCCCACTAACCACAAGCCAAACGAAGCAATAATTTACTATATTGAATACAATTCCCCAAAAAAATGATTACCAAACTCTTATTTTACTACAATAATAATTATTAAATTAGCACTAACCTCTACTTGAGTATAATGACATGGTTCCACTACAAGCGTTAAATTAGTTCCATGAAATAAAAGCCATGAGAGTTGCAGCAAAAAGTTGCCAAACTGAGGATTTGGATTTTCCACTAAAACACAATAATAACCTTAATATTATCACCATTTGACAAAAATGATAAAAACAGAGCGTGTGTGCTGAGCACACGTGTCAGAAGTGAAACTTCTTTGGCAAGGTTCGAAGATACCAAAATCGCCTTACTCCATGACTTGACGCTATTGCTATGACGCGACCTTGAAACGTTACTCTCAATGCGCCTAAAGAAGTTTCACTTCAATAGTTAGGATATAATTTACCAATGCAATATACTTACGTAAATATGTAATAATGTAGTATGGAGTTATAATCAAGTAAAGAAAGAACGATACAAGCAAGAGTAAGAGAAGGGGACCATATACTTTAGTTATTTCTTGTATTATTTCACATATACCTTCGTGTACAGAAGCCAAATTTTGTAGTGTTTTACAAGCTTCTTTTTCAAAATGATCTTCAATATCTGGAAGAAATAAATTCAAGTCATTGACGATTATGAAATTCCACACATATACAAATTTATCTTAGTTCATAATAATAATAATATTATTCTTGATAAACTATTGTTCTTAGCTACATTACCCAATTTTCCAAAATTTATATACAGCGTATCAATAGAATAGTTAACTTGTCTTGAGTTTATTGTTCTGTGTGCCTTCGTTATATCTCTTTCTAGATCTAATTTATCTGCAAAAAAAGCATAGCATTAAAACTATAATTATATTAATTTTAGTCAAAAATGCTTCAGCACAACACTTTAGAATATTTAAATAAATTGTTGGATAATATTTTTTTCCTTAGATTAAGTCTAAAAAGCTAACTTACCTATTTTCTGAAGTAACTGATAAAGTTCCTCATTAGAATCTTGAATTAAACTTTTCAATCGTAACGCTGTTAAAGTAAACTGTAGTTCTAGCAGCACTTGAATTATAAATTCAATATAAAACAGCGAATACATGACGACTATTTCCACTTAAAATGAAAATACACAGAAAAATTGAGATATTATGTCCCAAAGTAAGATATTACAAAGTAATGCGTAAATAAAGCAACAAAATCGATTGTTGATACTTCAATTCATTGAATATTTTATAGTGGAGTGATTTTTCATTGGTTTGATAATTGATTTGAATTGATTTTCGAAAAGTTCAGATTCCAATATAAATTTTTATCTTTTTTTTTTTTTTTTTTTTTTTATGTCAGAGCAAGCAAAGGAGCAGATGGGCCACCTGATGTTAAGTGGTCACCACCGCCCATAAACACTTGTAACACTAGGAGTGTTACAGGTGCTTTGCCGGCCTTTTATGGACAAATAAGCTCTTTTCTTGAAGGCCCCAATGTCGTAGTTGTTCGGGAACACCGCAGGTGGCAAATCGTTCAACAGTTTCACCGTACGCGGAAGGAAGTTGCGGGTGAAGCGGACAGTGGTGGAGCGCCAACCATCCAGATGGTGCGGATGGAACTGGTTTTTACGGCGTGTGGTCCAGTGGTGGAACTGTGCGGCTGGTAAAAGGTGGAACAATTCCTCAGAGCACTCCCCATAGTAGACTCTGTACAGTATACAGAGAGACGCAACGTCTCTTCGCACTGACAGTGGATCGAGCCTATCGGAAAGCCTACGGTCATCGACAATTCGAGCTGCTCGACGTTGGATGCGGTCAAGAGGAAGGAGTTGATACTGTGGGGCTCCGGCCCAGAGATGAGAACAGTACTCCATATGCGGTCGCACCTGAGCCTTGTACAGCTGAAGTCGGTGGGCCGACTATGAATAATATTCAATTTGTCAACAAGCTTGTAACTTTAAGCATAAAATATATCAAATTTACCATTGCTTCCATTGTGAATAGCTAGCAAAATGTGACCGTAAAAGTCAGTAATCACAATGATTATTGTTCCAACGGTGAAGACGCAAAAAACAGCATATTGTTTACGCCCAACAATTCTTCTTTGCGTGTGGCTTCCAATCTGACATTTTAACTATTAAAATTATTAATTTAGTTACAGTTATATAGTCAGTTTTCTCAGAAAATCATACAAGGTTTACAAATAGTTCATGATCATAAAGAAGTGGCTAAATTATCTCAAAATATAATCTTTTTACTTTCCTTTTTGGTGCCTAGTCTAGTAGAAATATTCTGTTGGTTATGCTTATGAGCCACGACGCTTACCAGCATACTTAAATTCAATTTAAACCGTAACACACCGTAAGATTGTAAAAACCGATAGATAATAATGTAACTCGGGGGATTTCAAACTGTCGATAAATTGTGAGCATCTTTGTAATTATAATCTAACCGTGTTTACATTTTTATGGTGACAAATACATTTTTTTTAAATATTATTTGCCTTGGTTTTTCTTTATCGCTTTCGCATTCTTATTTTTGCAAAAGGACATCCGAAACCATCTATTATAACAATTTTTGATTATAAGGTATATCAAATTGTATCACCTCATAAATCCGTTCCAACACATGTATCAGACATTTCAGTCTAGCTGGGGAATTGTAGCAGCCGAAACAAGTGACAGTCATAATAATTGCAACGTTACAGATCCATATGAGTCTTGCAGTTATAGTTCGCGCTCTTTCGGAATGCTCGTAATCCGCTAAATCTAGTGCGAAGCCTGTTAGAATAGTCACATCTGGAAGAAAAGCAAATGCGTCTTATTACCAGAATATTGCTTAGCAGGCTTTATCTTATGAGAATCAACGGTTGCAATAGCAAGAAGTCGGTTGCTTATACATTAAATTCTCGTGTTGCAGTGTTTGAAGTTAAATTCATCCGAAACGACTTGACCGATTCTCATGAAAGTTTGAGTGTGTATCTGGTAGGTCTGTGAATCGGACAACATGTATTTTTTATACCCTTAAATGATATTTTGAGTATGGTAGAACCATGTTTGCCGGGACAGCTGGTAATTTATATATGTTATACTCAAAGACCAAAAACGTTCATTGAGCGAAAATATACCTAAATAATAAGACAGTAGTACAATAGTCATAGTGAAATATCCACACGCGCAATTTGTGTCTGTGTATGTAATGTGTATAATTAAAACGCTCGCAACGCGTTGTAGGAATGAAGAAAAGCCATTGTTGATATTTGAATGCAACATATACATAAGCGAATAAAAATCAATTATGTGTATCTGTATGTACAGTACTCCAAAATTAATAATGCACATGCAAATCTTCGCTAATTGTCGTATTTCCGAAAACACTCGAATCATAGAATCGTAAGAGCCCTAAACAATGCACTTGCATTTTACACCTTGTTCAAAAGAAATAGAAGTCAATTCACGGTCATACACAATCAAAATCAAATCGGGCGGTAAGTGACGGTAGCGTGTCAGTCAAAAAACTGAAAAATCCGTCAGTCGTCTTTAAATATTGGTGGTGACTGCACGTATTCTCTCTTTGTGGAATTATATAGAGCTGCTATTACATACCCTTCTTGGTTTTGTTTTTAAAGGTGAATTGAATTAATCGATGAAATGATTTACACAGGTGATGGCAGTAGGAAAAGTGAAAATGAAGAAAAGCTAAAATGTCAGAAATAAAGATAATCCCTGATTTTTATTGTTTTTAT
This sequence comes from Colias nastes, assembly GCA_907164665.1. Lineage (NCBI taxonomy): Eukaryota > Metazoa > Arthropoda > Insecta > Lepidoptera > Pieridae > Colias > Colias nastes. The sequence goes on from CAJQZM010035353.1 coordinate 13,818, forward strand.
TATTATTTTTTTGTAAATGTCATCATATTGAAGAATGATCAGTAGGTACTTTAAATACTTTTGAGCTGAGATTTTAATGATTAGATTTATATGGTTTAAATGTAAACCTGTGTTTGAAAACAATATTTTATACAATATAAATGTTGTGTTTTTTTAACCTTCTTTTCTTCCATCATTACACCAGCTTCAGTAAGACACTTTAAAAGTACTATAAAATTTTCCTAGTAAATCAATCCAACAAAGATATATTCGCAATCATGGGGTTATCTTCGCTATTTACTTACAAGGAATTATCGAAACAAAATCGTCACTTACAAATCAATATTAATCTCTTTTTGCACAAAACACATAATTTGACTAAATTATGCATGAAGAAAATGCATTTAACCACTCTATATAAATATCATCATCGGACGCTCCGGGAATATGACAGTTGCCGAACAGTGACGAAGATTTCTATGCGCATTATTACTTTTGGAGTACTGTACATTTTTCGTCGTCTATTAAATCAAAGCAAGTAAAAAAAGGGCATAAGTAAATAAAAAGAAAACTTAACATAGACGGCATAGCAAATGTACTACAAACACATTTATATATATTTTAACTTCAACTAAGTAGTCTTTGAAAACTTAATTAAAAACAAACATTTCTACCTTATACATATTTTAGTCAAGTTAGCCCCTGTCTTATAGTTTTGGGAATTGGGATATATCTCTCGTAATATACTTTGAGTTTACATTAAAACCTTAATTTAAAATATCTGTAAATATTTTTATAGTGAATAAATCTTAGGGATAAATTGAGGAAGATAAGTATTTATTCCTTTTAGCAATAGGTAATGTAATGAGTAATCCATCCGATTGCGATGAAACTTTGATAAATTGTTGAGCAATTTAATGCTCTATTTCTGCGATGGTCTATTTTATAATAAATATAAATGGAGCAAAGCTTTGATGCAAAGCTTATAATACAAAATAATCTATAACTATGTCCACATAGTGCTGCAGCTTTTTATACAATTATTTTTGAAACAACACTTTTTTAGGGGAAAGAATTGTTATCATTATATTTTGAAATCATGTTATCGATGCTCAAAAGATACGATACGTAGTTAGAATATAAATAGATCTCCCATTAACATTCACGGGATAGCTGTATAAACATACATATGTATAGAATTGTAAGTTAGGCGATAAGTACACAATACACATATCTGTGCATAGTGTTAGCTATATAAAAAAAGTTTATCAAATCAATCCTTTTCTTATACTTTTATGTTAATAGAACTATTATTTATATATGCCTAAGCATATTTAGTGCCTTGTAGAGTTTTGTTGCCTGGTAGAGATCCTTGCACAGTAATAAGTCCGCCTATCGTTCTATACTATTATATATTTATTTCTCTATATTTTGTCTGTTGCAATATACACTACCCGCCATACTAAGCAATACGAAGAGTACTTGTAGAGTCACATTGGAACAACCATGGAACAACAGAAAAACAATTACTTACAACAAAGTGATGATTAATGTAATGATTTATCAGTATATTCTTTTTATACATAGTTTATTTCAAATTTACGCTTTGTGATCACATATATTAATGTATTATAATATTATGAATAATAATCTTCTAAATCAGAGGTAACAGCTTTAACACTATATTTTATCATTAACAATTTTTTAACCCTGAGGAATAACGAAAATGTTAATTAGGTAAGCGTAATATGCATGTTTAAGTGACTAGTTTTAGTCTGTAATAGAATAGTTGTCGAAAAGTGAACAATAATTAAAGTACCTAATGTATTTAATTCATACAATATAATATTATTATAATAAGTTACGATCTGCCGCTTTGGTAGAGTAGCTACTAGCTAGCCTGCCAGTGTTAAAAACCAAAAAGCTCAGAGGGAGGAATGAAATATCATTTGAAATTCTCGGATGAATGAAACCGAATAAAAAAATTCTCACATATTTTACAAATTTCGTAAATCAACAAAAAATTTATAAATACAGTGTAAACTCTATATAACGACACTCGATTTAACGAC
>CAJQZM010035354.1:0-17402 GCA_907164665.1 Colias nastes
AAACGTTCTTATCCCTTCTATAGAGCAACGATTTGTTGGTTGGGATGCTATTCCTATTGATGGAAGGCATCTAAAACAAAATTGGTATGCAGATTCTAATATAAGTAGAGCAGGCTACTATACATCCTCACCATTTTTTATGTGACACGTACAATAATTATAAAGCCAACGAACATGTAAGAAAGAAAAAAGAATTAACAATTTTCATTTTGAATCACATCCTTCATCAGCGCGGGTTATACAACACATATTTCAAACAGAAACACAACAATTTAAACTCTACCCTCCACTATATAGAGTCTAATTTTACACTAACAAGTTTCATAATTTCATACCGTACTTCTAAACGTTTTGTTTGTTCATATGCCGATAAAGGTATGCACATAAAATGGCAAATAATTTTTGATACGCAATAGATATCACAGTTATAACGAATAAGAAATGGCGTGTGAAAGTAATTAAATACGATTTATTTATGTAGTTAAGAAAGGTTTGTAGGGATCGTGGGAATGTTTAATATACAAATATCATAAATCTGAAGAGTTTGTTTAGATGAAAGCTCTAATCTCAAGAACTACGGGTCCGATTTGAAAAATTCTTACAGTGTTAGATAGCCCATTTATCGAGGAAGTCTATAAGTTATATACTATCATGCTAAGACCAATAGGAGCGGAGCAATGCGAGTAAAACCGCGGGTAGCAAGTAGCTAGTATTTTATATGGCAAGATGGTCATTGGTATGTAGATCAAAGCTTTTAGCACGTTCGTATATAATTAATATTTAAACTAAGTTAATTTTGAAATAAACAAATGAAGTGTAACTTGTATTTTAAATAAAATGTACCCACAAGAATATAATATCATTCAAACCATTTGAAACTCAAAAAGGGCTGAACCAATTATAGTTATGATAATTAATTAAATTTAGCAGCAGTACCTATATGAAATTTTCAAAAATTAAGTTACGAACTTTGTTCATTCATTAATATAGTAGTATGTGTAATGCAATGAATATGAAACAAATAGGCTTCAATCCCATCAACGGATTTCTATGACACCGCTGCTATGTCTATAAACCGATAACCTGCAAAATATTTAATGCAACCTATCCTGAATCTTTACAAATTATTCCATAAGCACAGCAGTTGGCGGCATTAACTAATTCACTATAATCAAATAACCGTGAAGTCTCGCAGGATTATACCCTTATTGTTTCATAATTCCGTAAAAAATACACCGTTTAAAATAATTATAGGACGATTTCGTTAAGGTGCATTCACATGGACCGGTTATAACAAAGTTTCATATTTTCGCATTTGTACTCTACCGCCGATTAGCTCTTATGTGGCAATGACCTTTTAGTCTATTGTATGTTTACATCTTACCTTTATTACTAAGAAGTTGTATTTTGTGCAAGGGGGTAATTTCTAGTAGGTACTGTAGTACGCAAATAGTTTGGAACGTGAATGATGATTTAATAAGCAAAAGGTGCACTAGAGATGATACTAAAATTAAGGTACTCATCGTCTTTAAGCACATTTCGATACGAGAAACACAATTTAAAATATCTTATTTGACGTAGAGGCAAAAAAGAGAGGGTTGTTTGAATGTTACATAATATAACTTCACTTATTTATTTCCTAGAATATCAAATCGTAAAAGTAAACATAATTTCTCAGTAGGTATTGCAATTAATGTTAATCTTGCACAGCCCTACATTAAAGCCTCTCAAATAAGGTACATTAGGTACACACTATTAAAAATTAATGTGCCCTATACATTTATTTGCCGTGCTAATGACACTCGCTCGTAGGCTATGTTTAAAAAGCGATCACTCTTTACTTAACTGATGGACAGATACGGTAAATATATTAACATCAACTTTGTAACAGTTAACCATTGGTTAAGGGTGTTTGTAGATGCGAGAAAAATATAGTACTTGTAAAGGGACATTTTACGTATAAGTTGAAGATATGATTGACGTTTTATTATAAGGTACAACTAAGCCGTTGCTTCGGCTTCATCTGAATCTATACTTATATTATAAAGCTGAAGAGTTTGTTTGTTTGTTTGAACGCGCTAATCTCGGGAACTACTGGTCCGATTTGAAAAATTATTTCGGTGTTAGATAGCCCATTTATCGAGGAAGGCTATAGGCTAATCTATCATCTCAGCTATCATCACGCTAAGACCAACAGGAGCGGAGCCACGCGGGTGAAACCGCGGAGCGCAGCTTGTAAATAATAAAGGTAGGAAGGATGACATGGCTCAAATATTATTTACAAGTTAAAAGTACGTTTCTATGACAACTCAGAACTAAGTATTAGTGATGTAAGCCACTATAAAACTCTTTATTACAATTAAACTCGATTTTTTTTGAAGTATTAATCAAGTTTCATATAAACTACTTAACGGAATATAAACTTCTGACTCTGCAACGAGAAGTCTTAGACTTCAAAAAGTATTATAATCTCAGAACAAACAAATAGAAGCTTCGCATTTTGGCAAAAACTTGACAAAACACACTTTCACGATATAATCAAAACAATCCGGTCGTACACGACGAAAAAGTGATGCTTATGAATAAATACGATATAAAATGATGCGACGAAACAAATACTTTGAAAGCATATCGTTTAAATTAAACCGGCAAAAACAGACTCCCGCAAGCTTTCGGCAAAGCTCAGATATGAAAGTTTCGTATTAACATGCGCATTAGCATTTTGAATTTGATTATTCACAGGTACCTTTTTTCAATATTTTTTGTATTTTAGCAATAATATCCTAAGCAGCCGAGAGACATGAATAAAAATGAATAAGTTTAGTAAAATATTGAAGAAAAAAACTATTTAATTGGTAAAACTCATGCTTTGAAAAGAAATTTCGAATTCACTTTAACCTGTAAATTATAATAATATAAAGAAATGTTAAATGTGAAATGGAGTTAAAGGAGATAAAGGCTAATCCTAAATCTCAATGAGGTATTAAGATACATCGATTTTTCATTAAAGAAACGTTATGAAGCCATAATCTTGGGCGTAAATTATTTTCGTCTGCTTTCGCTTCATATGTACAAATTTTATCGAAGCATAAATAAATTCTATTTACATGATTAATAATAAAAGTATTCTATATATTGTTTTAATTGAAAGAAGAGTTATTTAAAACAAAAGTAAATAAATAATCAATCCTTTGGTAAGTAACTGATTAATTCCACGAATGCATACACCTGAGGTAATAAAGTAGCATAGGTCAATAATGCAGCTATCTGTGAAAAACTTTCCAAACAGGACCATTTCTTTGGGAGTTTATTTATTTGGTAGGTACATTTTAAAACACCATTCCTCTTACCTACAGGTTATCTATACTAATATTATAAAGCTGAAGAGTTTATTTGTTTGTTTGAACGCGCTAATCTCGGGAACTACTGGTCCGATTTGAAAAATTCTTTCGGTGTTGGATAGCCCATTTATCAAGGAAGGCTAAAGGCTATAATATCATCACGCCAAGACCAACAGGAGCGGAGCCACGCGGGTGAAACCGCGCGGCACAGCTAGTAGATAATAATACAGAAAATACTGAAATCTGGTTTCTTTATATCAGTTCTTATCGTATAATAAATGCTATGGATGCCAGAGTGACACGAATAGCATCCATTTATGTAAATCTGTTTGTCCGTAGTGCATGAATTTATCTACGTAAATATGTATTCACATTTATCAATATCACGTTCAAATATTCATCACTTTTGGGAGATTTATTTTTGGAGAGTTCTCGTTTATATCTGTATTATTTTGTTGTTTAATTGTATTTTTGAAGGTTTATAATGTAATTTAATGTTTTCTAACGTTAAAGTATAAAATTATTTTAGAAAGTTATTAACTTTTTATAAAATTGTAATTTTCATTGCCATTTTCATTTCAACTTAAACATCGATAGTATCTATAATCTTATTTTACATTTTATAAACCATCGACAATACTTAAATTCCTAAGTGAAAAACACAATGTATTATACATTTTCAATTATTATATTTTCAAAAATAAATATAGTTATTCGGACGCTTGTGTTCATGACAGAATGAGGACGGACCTATGGGACGGACACTATCTCCATTACATAATAATATGTTTTAGTTCGTGATAGATATAATATATTACTTTATATTTTAAACGATTAGTAGGTACTAGCATATAGTATTATAAAGATATATAATTTAGTATTCAAAGGTACATAAAACTAAAATGATAATATTCGTATCTCAGTGCCCAATCTCTAAGCTCAAAACTTACGTAAAAATGTATAAAATGCAATAGATGTGGAAACTCAAAACCCAAAACTCGAGTCGATTTATCAACGTTGACGTCATTGGCCTTATCAATAAAATATTTGTTCAGTTCTAGAATCTTTTTAAAATTCAAGATTCACCTGCCAACAGCGTTACTTCTTTTGATCAGCGCATTGACAGGTCATCGATTTGGTCTAATACTGAATTAAATCTTGCTCGTGTAAATGGACTGCGATGGAAAATCAACTTCAGGGTGATCTGATAAGGTTTATTTCAGCTTGGAGTAAAATATTTCGGAGGTACAACATCCTGTTTAGGTAACCGTTGAATCTGATATAAACATGGGCTTATTTACAATTTCAATAGCCTTCAGTCGGCTTTAGTCAATGGTGGGTAAAAACAACCTGTTGCATGCGGATTCCATATGAATATGATAGAAGAAGTTTTTATTTAGTTACAAGGTACACGATTATGCGTTGTTTGACATGACAGTTGGGCTTTTTGCTTGCACTGCTTTCTCGGAGTATCTTATTATTGGATTTCCTTTGCTGTTTAAGTTTCTTCATCTGTTTTATAAACTTTTATATTGCGGTGAGATTAAAGATAGTGTCGTTCATTTTCCTTTATTTAGAGTGTTGCGTTTATTTACTTTCTTGTAATACCTTATTTTCTAAAGTGTCTTGATTAGCTATCTAGTATTACCTAGTTCAATGTGGTTTGTATTTAATTAACATTTCAATAGTTCTCTTTCTGTTATGTTAAAAAAAGATTTTATGTTATAATTACCTTTTTTTATTTTTGAAGTGGGGAAATCTTCCAAAGATACCCACGGCTCCCGGGGAAGGAACCGTGGGTTATGTCGGATTCTTACCGACTAAAACCCCACTGTGTTCCGTCGAGCCGCTTTAATGATGGGGCCGCGGGTACTTATTGGTTATAATTACCTACAGAATATTTGATATGATTATTTTAAGGTTAAGGTTTAAAAAAACAATTAAGATGTTGCTTGGAGTCGCAGAAAGGAAAAGAAAATGTTCGGTGATAATGTTATTATTTAAGCATAATAATGTATAATGAATCAATTTGTTTATTGGATAAGGTTTTTTACTTTTTTCTATAATAATAAATTCCAATTCCAGCCATCTAGGTATAGATTTAAAATTATTAAATATAAGGTGTTATATTAATTAATATATTAATTTATCTCTATTAGATTTTCCAAAAAACAGAAACGTAGCAAAAAATTAGCAATTTTTTCACAACAGCCCTTAGACATAGTGGGTCGAGTGTGAGTTCTTATGTAAATTATTTTGACTATAATACATATTTAAAAGATAATATTGAACATAATATTATTTCCTGGTGTGATTATTTCTAAGGATTAATCTAATCCTAGTTGGGACAAATCCAACAAAACAAAAATAATTAAAATCTCTTTACAGTTTCTTGAGATATAAGAGGTGTAACTAAAACAGGTTTCTTTGAAGAATTTATTTATTTATGCGGCCTTATCACATAGTAGTGATCTCTTTCAGGCAACCAGGGCAGAAGGTAATCAACTCAATCAAGTTTAAAAGTTAGGTCGAGAAAAAAAAAACATCAGTATCCTACAGTATTGAATTCAAGTTATGTTTGTAAAATTCCATACTTACGTAACTTGAAAAAAAATCTCGATTCATTCATAGATACACAATAATATATTATGCAAACGGATATTCCTATATAGCCCTTTTTTCATTACATACCTACCGTATTCACATAATCTAAACGCCACATCAAACTTCCTTGCTTCTATTACCATTTATTATTAAAAAACAGCGTGTGTGCCGATCACACGAGTCAGAAGTGAACCTTTTTAGGCAAGATATACCTATTATTAAGACGGTATTGCCATGACGTGATGGTATTGCCATGACGCGACGTTGTTATTTTACTCTCAACGCGCCTAAAGAAGTTTCACTTCAAAAACCTTAACATTCGCTTACCATATTATCCGATATACCTAATATGTATTTTAAATTTTTATTTTTTTATTGTTATTTAAATTTTTGCACCTTTATCGGAAGACGTGGGTTCAAATCACTTTGTCATAACGCTATAAACCTTGACACAAACATACATTCTGCATATTGACATTGTCCCACTTGGCCGCCCTTAGCCGTGACAATGTAACACATAAGTATCTCGATCAGTATTCAGCGTGTGATGGGCAATGTTATATAATTTGTATGTATTTGTATGACGCGACCTTTGTCAAGCGTGGACGATTTTGTTGGAGGTTGGTCCGTGGATCGTGGTGCCAGGAATTGTTGAGTCATAAACCGCGTGTCTTTTACTATATGAACTTAAGACTATAATGTAGTAGATAGTATTATCAAATTTTGTCGATTGTAGAGCACTCTCTTATGCTTAGCATTATGAGTCGTGCAGCAGATAATGTTGGTAGTTGGTGTTAAAGATCTAAATAGGTACTTAGATACGTCTATGATATATAAAAAAGCTAGATACGTTACCCGCTCTCTATTTTGGCAAGAAAAAACTCGGGTAAGTGCCCGAGTTTCACTTAGTCACGCACCATTCAGCGTCGTGGCTGGACGTTCTTTTTATATTTTAATCGGCAGTTGTTATTACGAAGTACATGAGTGAGACATGTATTATGTCTCGTGCGTGAGAGTGAAAGAGAGAACAACTGTATTGGTGATAATGCGTTAGTAAGTAGGTATGTATTAATTACGCTGTTTTTTAGTGCAATGATGTTGGCGTATGCCGCGTCTACTAATATAATAGGTCATTGAGATACGTATTTTGTTCTTCTTCGTCCATTTTCCTTCCCCAATTATACATTAAGCATAGTTTTTTTTATTTCATCTCCATTTTTATAAGTTAATTTTTGAGAGCTCATAAAAATTATAAGAGTTATGTACAACATTTATTAACATTTATTTACTTTCTGAGTCAGATCCCATGTACAAACAATAAGCATTTCCGTCCCCCATTTCACTGTTTAACCCTTTATGACTCTACTATCCAATTTTTTCAGCAGTTAAGTAATAATAGGAGGAGAATCAAAAATAAATAGTAAAGATTTAACAGACATATCAATTTAATTTCCATTAAAAATTTAAGTACATTCATCATCATACATCAATTCATACTATCTTCAAATGCAAACACTTCCTGAATCTATTTTCAGCTGCAAAACAGAATTTAATTTATATGACGAAATCAAAATCCTCTTAAGTTATCATTAAATGGCTTTCAATCAAAGCTGATTATGAAATATAAACCAATTTCGAATTAATACATTACTTAAGGGCTGGAGATATCGCAATTGACATGATTAATTATCTACATTATTATATCACTCATATTGAAATTAAACATGTTTAGTATATTTTAGGACCTTAAAATATTATATGCACGTTTATTATAGCTAGTAATATTAATGTAGATAATGGTGTTTCCGTTTTTGAAATTTTAATTATATTTCCTATTTAAATTGAATTTAAAAATGACAAAATCTCTCGTTAATACTCTTTAAGTTAATACTAGTCAATAATTCAAGTAGTCAAGTTTAGTATTCCTATAGTTAAAATCCCTTGATTGTTTGGATTCAGAAAGGTCATTATGAAATGAAAATTGTATCGAGTTACGAGGACATCATCACATCTCTAATTATTGAGGTAGGTTATGGCTGCATCTATGTAAATACCTAATGCTTTCTACAAAAATCTTTATTTTTCAATTCAGTTAAACTACAGCTTAAATACGTACAATGTACATGTGCATATAAGTCATATTCATTCGCGTCATAATCACATACACTACTCAATATTAAAAAAAAACCTTTCACCACCATAATTATTATTTTCAAGTGACAAGTTTTATTTTTTGTGTTCACCCTGGACCATTCATTAAGTCGGCGACTGACTAATCTATTATTTTTTATGAAAATTTTTCAAAAACTACTCGATTTATTTCAAAAAAAATCCATTGCCATTAGACAGAATGAATATTTTCCATTATCATTTAATTTAAAACCATTATTTTATTGAAAAAATTATTATTTGAAAAAAAAATTACTGCAAAAAAATTAGATACTGAACCGGGATTCGATCCTGCGTCTTTCACTATACTTTATTATTAAACTACTCATTAAAATTCCAATAATCGTTTCCATTGCCCTTCCTTACCAACATGGGCGTGGTCTCTCCATGCGGGCGCTACCAGACTGGCAAGTAGACGATGACCTCCACACGACCTCTGTCGTCACCACCATACCAAACTCTTTCCGCGTTCTATTTCCGTGTACCGAACTTATCGGAAGGACGATTTTTATCAGTGTATGTTAGATTTAGGTTTAGCAAAGTCTATTTTTGTCTGAAAGGAAATGTTTTATGAGATTTTTTTTTTAATCTACTTGATCCTGAAAATAATTAGGTTAAACGTGTTTGGTAGAGGTGTTTAATTTGGTCAAATAATATCAAAACATTGAATTTAAAACCTCTGTTGTAAGGATCTCTAAACTGTACTGAAAGCACAGCTTAACTTAAAATATTTTCAAAATAATTTCAGTATTGCTGAAGTGAACCTTTATTTTTTCAATAACAATTTCCTATAAAATAAAAACCTATTTTTTTTATACATATTAAATAAACCGCAATATACAGTTTAAAAAACCTTCATATCGATTCCAAAATATGTTTGACCTAGACATTTTTTCCAATTTTTAGTATTACTTAGTCCATAAGAGTATACCCTTGGATAATATTTATTATTATCTAACAAATCAGTTAAGTAGGCCAAGATGCACCTGCTCCACTTAGGTTTGCACTTGGCCGACTAAAGAGTAGTGGAAGTGTAGTAGGGTGACTATCTTTCATGGTAAAAAGTGGACTGACTTTTTCTGTCATAAATGCCAGTTATAAAATGAAATACAGAAATTGGCTAACCTTCACGGTATATATATTTTAAACTATACGTATATAATTTACTAATACTGTGCTAAATTGTTTCTTATTCCATTCTGTTATTAGACCGTCAAAAATACAATGATCTCCGAGGCTAAAACTGATTTTAATATTAACAAAACAAAACGAACATATTTACGGATTAATATCTTTTTTTGTATTGTTTTACTTATTTTTAATTGTTATATTGTTAAGCATACAGTAAAATATTTTTACATGGTTATTATTATTACACAATAGTTAGAGGTTAGGCTATTTCCACGCTCATAACGTAGGCATAATTAATGCAATTAAAAGCAGTGTACAACGTACTTCTTGATATCTATCACTTTTATAACCTTATTCATTTATATTATTTTGTGTAGTTTTGACGCTAACCTTAGAACTACATAGTAAATTTTTGATTTATTAGTTACATAGGTATATTATTATTTATTATACCTGTTTTTAATGTTAGATTTTAAATTTCTACAAATATTCGCTATTGTAGTACGAAAAAATATACCGGTCGAATTGAGAACGCCCTTCTTGTCTGTAGTAAGTTTAAATAGACAGGTAAGTTAAAATAGCTAGCATAAAATAAAAATCATAATGAAAAAAATAAAAATGATATTATAATCTACAATAAGCTAAGTCTAAGATATAATATAAGAGTCCTGTATTTTATAAATAGTACATAAACATCTGAACTCATACTCATCCTATCACCATAGAATTTGACATTGTATAGAAATATTTCGATAATGTATTGTCATTTATCGCTAATGAGTGGTTCCGTGACGGTTATCAGCTTATCAGGCGAGGTTGCGGCGAACCTGACAGTGAATTTGTGCTAGTGATGTTGTTAGATGCTACACTTGTCGATAAACAGAAATGTGATGTCGATTTTAAATGACGATAAATAGGAACTGATTTGTTGTGAATAGTGAAAGGCTAACTGTGTACTTTGAATTATTGCTTTAATATTTAGAAGAGGGAATTGAGGATGTGTTCCAGATTTGGAATTTATAAATCTAAATTATACAAACTCTACCTGACATCCTTAAGGATCTGAGTGTTCGAAAAAATGATATTGGTTTAAATGTGTTTCAATGCACACGTTACTTTATTATAATCCATCAAACATACATTTTATTAGAAAGGTGCTTAAATTATTAGAAAACGGAAGATATTAAAAACGGTTTCAGTTGTTGATAAAAATAATATTATATGATTTGCATCCTATCCTATACACATAAAGGAACAATTATCATTGTATAAAAATGTAGAGCGTTACTTCGAAATCGTTGATGCATCAATTTATCGACATCGCACATCACTACTCCATTATAGGGGTAGGCCTTCAAGCAGCGAGGATCAAACAAATCATAGATTCCTTTAAATATATTCCGTATGTGACTCGAAGTGTGCAGTACTACCTCAGCTGCATCCTAGACCTGGTTAGGGAAATATAAGTACTCTCTGAGGATCTGTGCGAGTCAGGCTTAAGGAAACACCAGTGAAAATGGGTCGTGTTTTTGTGTTGTGCTTTTTGTGTGTACTCGATTTTGGATTGTGCTACGTGAACCGTAAGTGCTAGTTTTGTATGAAAATTAGGTCAAAAATTCGGAGGAATTATGGGCCAGTGTACTGTGGGCTTACTGTCTTACAAAATAAAATACGACCTAATTTTTGAATATTTCGTAAAAATTCGCTCTTTTATATTTCGGTACATTTTGATTTTAAATACCAGTTAATGTGTATGAAGTTAACTTAAAAGATGTAAATATAAATTTAATACTTAAGTTAATTGTACTTAAGTATTGTACATCATAATAATATAAAGTATTCAAATTATATCGATTATTATAATATTATGAAGAATTTTATAATATAAAAATGTAAATGTAATGGGCATTTTTTCATATAAAGTGGCTAAATAATTACATTTAATGTTGATTTTAATTTACGCAATTATGTTATTTTAATCTATTCTCTCTATTATCTATAGATTTTCTAAATAATCCGTGAATATTTATCTGTTTTCTACGGAACCTTAAAATACAGGAAGATCGACACATACTCTACAATTTACTTAATCGTGTCGTGATCGAATCGTTATCATCCTGTTTAAAAATTTAAAACGTAAAAGAAAGCTGACTCAGAATTGAATAATTATCTTACACGTGGCTTATAAATCATACAATGTATGCAAACATAATTTCCTTAGAAAAAACAGTGTGTGACGTAAGAAATGCTACTGTAACTAAATTAAAACAAGACGTAGGTGAACAATGATAAGGCTCTACATAATATTATTTCATTTAACTATATTAGCTGAGATCCGAATTTAGTGTTTTGTAAAAAATTAATTTTAATTTTGCACATTTTCAGCCCTTTACAGCTATGATTATGAAATGCATAAAAATAGGTCCATTCGTTATTGAAATGCAATAAATATCCTTCATTTGTCATCAACAGCTTTTTTTAAAGTTTATGTAAAGCTTAGAAAGCGTCAATCGTAAATTTATATTATATAGGACTTATGTATGACCAGACGATGACCCACTACCAACGTTTATTTGTAAAAAATATTTATCTCATGATCGGAATAAGCCAAACAAATCCAGCTACTAAGCTTGAGCTTTAAGGACGAACAGTGTGCTAAGTGTGAGTTTTTGCTCGCACTCGATCGCGATAAAGTTAACTCGGATTTCTATGAAATTGAAACAGCGCCGCCTAGCTTCCCCATACGTCCGCTAGGGGCGCTGTTCGATTTCCCATACTAATTCGGCTGTGACGCAGACGCGATAGTAACGTTTCGTACTCGATCAAACTCACACTAGGGGTACTGTACACGTGGGAGGGTGACAAAACTTTCGAATATAACCTTACCTCTAAGCGAACTCTACCTACCCTAATTGAAAAACATTTTCCCAGTGGCGGACACAGAATGTGGTGCCCAAACGTTCCGTAACGCTCGGATAGTGGGTGGTACAAACAGTCTCCCCGCGGAATTCCCTTGGGCGGCTAGTATTTGGAGACAGGGGACTCACCAGTGTGGAGCCACTGTCATAAGTGACAGGTGGCTGTTGACAGCTGGACATTGTGTGTGCAGGTGAGCTTTTGGATCAATTTATTTATTTTACTCTTTAATACCTACAACTTACATACCAAAACATACAAAAATAAAATTAAATCAATGCTCTTACGTAAGTGACTAAATGGTAGTAAATATCGTCCATACTATCACTTCATTAGTATATAAAACAAAGTAGCTTTCCGTTGTTTGTAGAATCCTATATTATAATTATGCTTAAAATTTTTGAATTACGCAACGGATTTTTATGCGCTTTTTTAATAGATAGAGTGAAGGTTTGTCTATAGCAATTGTTGTAGTTAGATACAGATTCTGCTGCTTTTTGTTTTTGATTATTATTTCAAGTGTGCTTAATCATTGTTATTATTTAGATATAATTAGGTTGTGCAATAGTAGTGAGAACTGATGTTGGAACAGGAAAATTATCAGTCCTTTGGTACTTACAATTCTTATTGTCTATATTGATGAGTTGGTTGGTTGGAGGTTGATAGTAATTAAACTAATATAATATTACTAAGGTTTGTGCAGGATTATCACATAATCTGTCACTACACGTGGTCCTGGCCAATACTAGTTTCCAAAGGTGGAATTGACCAATGTGAGGCTGATATTTGTGCCAATTTTGGGGCTATATAGCAGTATTGGGGTAATTTAACAGCTAACACAATTTCATTCGATTCTGAAGCTATACAATGCATTACAATTTTGTCTCGCTTTCTATTCGAGGATTTTTTTTAATGCATGGAGAAATAAACTTTTTTAAACCATTTACTCTTTTGACTGTGTAATTTATTACAAGAAACACTATATTTATCCATACCATCATACGAATACCTAAAACAACTTCTAAATGTACTGTATTATATACTAAACCGATTACAACACATTATTACAGTGTGTTCGATGAATTCTACAAGGCGAAACAACTATCTGCTGTCGTGGGCTACACTGACATATCCACGTCAGAACGAAACGAAGCTTTGTCAAAAATTATTCCACATCCTGATTATAGGTAAGTATTGTCACAGGTATTGTACACAAAAAGCAATTTATGAGTTTAAATTGCTCTTTACACCACATACAAATAAAACATAAACGAAAGACTGAAAGAATTCCTTTGAAATTAAATTAAATCGAGCATTCAGATTTCATACTCAAGTAAATGAACATGTAAAATAATTTCAAAGGAAATAATCTGTGACACACATAACCGCGTCAGAACTAACCGCCTACAATAGAAACTAATAATTTCCAGATGTAAGAAAAAGACCAATGACGTTGCTCTACTGAAAACCATTCGTCAACTAGTCTGGAGTAATCTGCTTCGACCGGCATGCCTGCCTCAACCATTGGCTCCAGATTTTAGTGGGAAGTTAGCTACAGTTGCTGGATGGGGATTTACTGATGAAGATAGAGGAATCGGTACGTAAATTTTACATAGGTATTGTTTATGCCATATTTACCATTTACCATAGTTTCGGATCACCGAATAATTGAAAACTAACACAATAATTGATAATCATATAAATTCGCAAATATAAGAATTTAAACCAGTTTCATTTAAAGAGAACAGTTACATTTAAACTGCACATACATATCCCTAGAAATTTGCAGCATTTGATATTATAGGCATTATTATCAATCATGCATCATCATTATCATAACTTATAAATTGTTGTATGTTTAAACAGGTGAAAGACCCAACATCCTCCAAAAGACTGACGTGATTGTTGTTGACAACGACGACTGCAACAGTTGGTACAAGTCCCAAGGCAGTAGGGTCACTATCATCGGTACGCAAATGTGCGCTGGTCACGAGCAAGGGGGACGGGACTCTTGTTGGGTAAGTATTTATTATATTTTCATACAAAGATGCAGTTCACCGTTACCAATAACAGCTTTACTCAATCTCTTAATGAATATGAATCTTCTAATAATGGAATTTGTATTATTAATTCATAGTTATATGGAAATTTAAGTTTTCATTCTGTAATCTACATAATTAATAAGTGACGTGAAGTTAAACAATGTAATGCGAGTTTTTTAAGAGTACCTCGTTGTAACAATTTTGTTATTAAATAAGTTCTATAATTACTTAAAGCGCACAAAGACTAAATGGTGGTCAAATGAAAACACAATTTCAATACAATCTTAATATTTATTTCAATTACAAGCACAGACATTAAAATATTAACCTAAAAACACAAGACTTCATGGTACTAAATGCGTCTTATCACAATTACAGGCTGACAGTGGTGGTCCCCTCATGATGAAGAGCGACAGCGGCAGAACCATGGTCATTGGAGTAGTTTCAACTGGCAGTGGGTGTGCTAGAGTCAGAATGCCCGGCATATACACTAGGATATCTAGATACACAGAGTGGATCCAAGAAAGCGTAGCTGATGATTCTACTAGAACTTTAAAATCTTTCTTTAAGTTCTCTAGGAGTTAGCAATAGTTTTAGCGTCTAGTCTAGTTAAGTTTTCTAAGATTTTTCTTTTTAAAATTACAGTCAACAATAGTCATCTGAGTTTTTAGTTACCTTCAACACAAATATAACTGTGATACTAGTTTTAATGTTATTTATTTTTAATGTTTTTGTTCAATGAATAAATGTTACAACAAATCTATGTTCTTTTCTTTGCAAAACCTTTCGAAATCACTTTTGCTTTTAGCAATAACGTCAATTAGTTTTTTACCTGATGCTTCTTCAATATCATCTTTTAGTGAGTGTAATGCTATGTTTATAGAATTCTTAGCTTCTACTAATAATTGTTTTATTTCATCAACTGTTTTTTGCGTTCCATCACTTTTGACTTTTTTAGATTTAAGTACTAACGCTGAATGGAGCTCATGGTGTAAAACAGCACTATATAAGCTAAGTCTAGCGTTACCTGGGTCCAATGTTTTAGTTATAAAAATGAGATCCTTACACATTTTAATCTTTTTATCCAGTATATCTTCCGTCATGTAACTGGGCTGTCTTCCGTATAATTGAACGAGTGAATGTTTAATTGAATACAGATGATAATGGTTCGGATGTAAGAACGTTGATAACCTACACAATATATTTTCTAACATCGGCACAGACCCGCCCATCATAAGAGCATTATCCACGTCTTCTCCCATTTGAGCAATTAAACCGTTAATTTGTGAATTGCCTAACTTCACCTTGCATTTACTACAGGCCCATTCTGTTTCGTCATCTAACGGGTCTTCTGGTAAATGAATCCCATCACACATCTCTTTACCATCGCCCATACATTTCATAGCGCTTAAATAAGTACCGAGTTCAGTAGGATCACTACATCGTGGACATTTACATGAAAAATATTTGGTATCTCGTAAATGTTGTCGTCTTGCTTGCGTTCCCCACAACGCGTGACTGTACATAGTTGCTATATGTTCTCCTTTTAATATAGGAACGACGGCTTTTACTGATATATTGTACAGATTGTTTTTATCTTTGGTATCCACGGTAAAAGTATGTTTTGTGTTTGGTATGCAGCTGTGTTCCATTATACTTGTCTGAGCGTACAATCCATTAAGTTCACTTCCTTCAGGCAGCCGTATTTCGAGCGCGTTTGTATCAATAATACCGCACATTCTGTGTAACAGTTCTTTGGAAATTTCTGGAATATATTTTGCTTTAACGCTGCTATCGAGTTTATCGATGAAATTGTTGATGAGATACTCGACGATAAATTCATTCGCTTCCCTGTAAAATAAAATAATAAGTATTTTTTTGAATGTGTATATGTAGTGCAATAGCTGCATAAGGGTGCTTTTCCGTCAATAATGTGCGAGGATGTTTAGCGAGGAATGTGTTTGTAAATAACCAATCGCATCGCATTTAGTTTGAACCGTTTAGCATTATTAGTGGAAAAGCACCCTAAAAGTATCTACAGTCAGTGTCGTCATGTCATTCATCATCAAAATATAAAAATTGGTCAATATCATAGATAAAGTGAGTTAATAGTGAGTCACAGTGCGTTAGTTTATTTCCTTTTTACGACTTCGAGCAATGAACCGGCCTTGATGAAATTTATTTCGGCTGACTAGGTTTTATCGTAGTTATAGATAAGGACTTGAAAGGTACAGTAAGTATATTTGAGGAAAAAAATAGACTCAGTACCTATGTAAACAACGGAATGTTCCCAAATCAATTAGAATAAATCCAATGAAACTGAAAATCGATAGTCTGGTTATCGAAGGCTATATTTTAAAGGTACTTTTCTTATTCTACCAGGTATTTTCTTCTTATAAAGCCTTGTTTTTCATTACCTTCTCGACAGTAACTTGATAATAAAATTATATAAAATTCAATAAGTCGCTCAATGATGAATTGAGTGTTCGCAATTTTGAAACGGAAAATTTTTAGGTCTGTTCAAGGTAGCAACTACTTACATATTACTTACATGACAAAATGTTTATAAGTTAATGTTATGTATATATTCGAATAAAATCTGTTACCTAGTAGGAAACAGGCTTCTTGTTGTGCGGAAACATCAGGATATAGGCCATATAAATTTGTATATGTAGTAGCTACAGGAAAGCCCAAAATTCTATTAGAAGGCAGCTTCTATACTGGAGGGATACCATGAGGTTTTAAAGCAGTATTAATACTAGTGTCTGAAAGTGATGGCGATAGAGAACCTTTATAGCTTTGTCATTTTCACAAACTGGAATTTATACTGCTTTGTGACAGCATGGTAACCCCAGTTATATCTACAGCTAAAAAAAACACATACTCATATGCCTCCGAGCCTGGTAATCTGCTCTCCATGTGAGATTGCTGGTCGAGCACCTGTCGCCATCTTTGGGGATCAGTCTTCTGCAGCAGGACACAGCGTAGTGGTAGGAGGGCGTCGTGCCTGTAAAGGGTATTGTAAATAAAATAATTAATCGATTATAATTGATCAATTGATTTTAATTTTTCTGTAAGTATACATACACACACATACATCTGTAGGGAGGGAGGGTTTCATAAGTAATAAAAATAACTACGTTAAAAACAACCGACTTCAAAAACGGAAAAGTAAAAAATAAAAAAGATTTGATATTAT
>CAJQZM010035354.1:17802-33894 GCA_907164665.1 Colias nastes
GACACTGACACTGACACTGACTCAGACACTGACACTGACACTGATACAGACACAGACATAGACATAGACATTGCACAATATAACGTAGAGTTACTTCTAGAGTGAACGGGTACTAGGGAAATGCGTTCCATCTTAGCCCGCATCGCTTCCATATCGACAATTTTTCCTTTGATTGAATACATTTAAAAATTATCACCTATAATAATCCGCCATATTGTCGAGTACGCATTCAGGTCTTGCTCTCAACACTTGACACTCGAGGCCGTGATGCCGAGGGTCTGTTAGACCTGGACAGTTACCAGAACATACTGGCCAGCCGCAACTGGAAAATAAATAAATGTTTTTTTTTTATTTGTTGATTTTTAATATTGTTTGGTTATTTTAAAGAACCTTTAGGGGTGGATTTTATATAATTAATGAAAGTAGGTCCGGCTTAAAATGTAATTGAAAACATGTACCTATAAAAAGTTATTCTTACGATTTAGTCCTCTACATTTTTAGAGAAGTCCAAATACATAATAGTTTATGGTATAGAGATACCTACTTAGTTACTTATACAATGGTAGGAAAACAGAAGTATAGTTTTATTTTAGTTGTGTATTGTTCAAAGTTGACGAAAAGCTACAAGTTAGGTACTATACAGGATGTCCCACTATTGGTATAATAAGCGCTAAGGAATTTGTAGTTTTGCATACACTGATCACGAAAAATCACTTAAACAACAAAATTACGTCAAAAATTTTTTTTTGCTAAATTTTTCATCAGAATCCATGTTTTCTTCTCTAACTTCGCGCAGCCGGCATATTAAACCGCTTCGCTAATATGAGCATTTTGTCTATGAAAACATAATCTTAACCCTTAACACGGCAAGCCCTGAAATAATGTACCCAGATATGACCTGAATTGGTTTTAGTGATAGTTATTGATTAAAAAATACTATAGTAGAGAAAAAAATAAAACAAAATTTCTGTAAGTAGGTTTTTCAGGATGTCCGTTAAAACGGCCTTTGCCAAGAACCCCGTCTTCATTGCTGTCTCAAAAAACGGACAACGATGTTAAACAGCTTATAAAATAAGAATGAAAAAAAATAAAATTCACTTAATATAACACAATTGAAAACAATTTCAAGTAGCATTTTATTGTTTTATTGTATCACAGTATTTTCACTATCTATTATAACAAAAAATTCCTCAATTTTAACTAAATACCTAACAAATGATAATTGAGCCCTCTCGAGCTCAAACACACTATTTAGTTGTGTGGAATGTTAAATAACATTTATTATTTCGTGTCAAGCAACCTTTGGTTTCATTTAATACAAATAATAATGGTTTTTCTAAATGTGAAGTGATATTTGGCCGATGATTAGGACATTTAGACGAAATGCATGTGGAGGTCGAGGAACTCCCGGTTCTATTGTAGACCCAACAGATTTAACTGATCTTAGATTATATTCGTCATTTTGAACTTAATTAAAAATAATTCTACATATAATTAAAGACTCTAAAGCAAGAAAATCCCATAAAAGTTATATTTTATTAAAGTATGAATCATGGCAACGTCCGTTTCTTGGGACATGCCAATGGGTTCTTAGTTACCTGTATCTACGACACTGTCCCAAAAAACGGACCAGCTATATTTCGAATATTTTGTCATAGAATTATTTGAATATTTCATAATCTTTAGAGCAAAAACAACAGTTTATCTCACCTGAAAGTTAAATCAATAGAAATCAAACATGGAAACTATTTCATTAAAGCTATTATTGACCAGAAACACAAACCATCACTAATTCTGGGAATCCCTAAATTCAACAGTCACCTAGCACACGAATCAAATGTTCACTATAATTGGCATGTAGGAGAAAAATAAAGGATTGTTATCGTACTTTCTCCAACGTAGTCAATTTTCTAGATTTTTTGGAACGTTCAAGATTTACACGGCAATAAGTACATGTACTAAAAAAGTGACAGAAAAAACGATAGCTCACGTGCTGGTGGCA
Organism: Colias nastes; assembly: GCA_907164665.1. NCBI lineage: Eukaryota > Metazoa > Arthropoda > Insecta > Lepidoptera > Pieridae > Colias > Colias nastes. Next base: position 19,805 of record CAJQZM010035354.1, read on the forward strand.
AAGTTGGGCGGGTTGCTTGTTATGGGTGTACACATAGAGTTTTGAGAATAATCATCTATTTGAAAAAAAAATGCGTCTCGAATTTATAAGTATTTTTTACGAACTCAGCGTATGCATAACTATAACCACCTTTGAGCTTAGTTATATACCTACCAACAGTGGGACACCCTGTATATAATTAATTGAAAACACTGAATTATAATAATTTATCTAACATAATTTGATGATATCACCTAGAACACCGCTCTCCAACATCAGTAAATATAGGTTTATAACAACCAACGCAAGGCATCTTAGCTTCTGGATCCGGCATCGCTTTGGGTCCAAAAACAATTGGAGATTCTGTGAGGATAATCTCACCAGGGGTTAAATCTCGAGATGCTACGAGATATCGCCCTAATTTTTCAGATGATTTAACCTAAAAACGAAAATATTCTTAAAATAAATACTAGTAAATGTTTGAAAGAAAACCCGGATAGAATCCGTTCCCGTGGGATTTCCGGGATAAGACCTATGTCTGCTACATTTCATTGTAATCGGTTCAGTAGTATTTGCGTGAAACAAACAAACATACACATACACATACATCCATCCTCACAAACTTTCTCATTTATAATACTAGTAGGACTAGATATTATTATAAAAAATTGGTTGTCTGTAAAGTCGGTTTACTGACGATAGCTGTTGAACGTGACAACGTCCGATTGTGCTTCTTTGTCGCTCGTTCCGCGCTCTCGCTCGCACTTCAAGCCTTACATGGAACGCCTCAGATGAGTCAAAGCGAGGTAACGCCGCATGAGTCATGTTTTTTCGTGCGTGCAGGCGGCTTTATCGAATTATAAGACGTTGTCACGTCAATAAAATTTATAACGATATCAATAAAAAATATAATTCGTTTAATTTCCTTGTTTAAACCAAATATTAAAAATTTGAATAAGCGCCATCTATGAAAAATTTTATAAACTACGTGTAATTCATGTTCCGTAAAGTGAACCATTCACACAGTATCAATAGTCTCAAATAAACACACTAGATGGCAGGTAAATCAAAAGTAATTTGTGCTTACCTCATAAGGCAAATCTTTAGTTTGGCCCATGGTTCTGAAAAAAAAACGTTTTCTTTTAAAATAAGGTTAATTCAATATTTTACATATTTTATATTCGGTATTTGTATGTTTTCGCTAGCGAAAGCGAATCATCAGCTAGCGAAAACATACAAATACCGATTTTGTTAGCTGCATTGTAATTTAAACCTTGTAATATTTAGGTAGGTAATAAGAGTTCTCTGTAATCCCTAAGGCATTTTGATCTATTTGGTATTCCTAGTTTAGCAGTGGCAGCCTGCCAAAGACAAAGCAAATGTTAATGCTAGACTTTCATATCTTATACATTTATGTAATCTAGTACTCGATTAGATTAATCTTTTTTCCTGTAGTACCTACCTACCTATAATCTATAACATGTTTACATGTACCTATACCTACTATGAATAGACGAAAAAGCTAGAAAATGATGTACCTACTAAATACTTAATAAGCTAAACTTCCTCTGTTCTGAAAATTAATTCTTCTGCAACTTTTTCATTGCAGTTGCCTTCGATGCTGTTGAGATCCTATTGGTCTTCCGAAGGTTTTCCGTCTTCTTTAGATGCCCTCGATAAATTGATTATCCAATACAAAACGTAATTTTCAATGCGAACTAGCGAATATTGAGATTACACATTCAAACAAACATACGTAGTTACCATAGAAATCTAAATAACAAGACACATAGGAAGTGCTATCTATGGTAGTTACTCTTCAGTTTAATAATAGGTAGGTATATTGAGAAAAGTTCATGTGAAATGATTTATGATTTCTATTCGTAAACATAATTTCCAGTGTATTCGATGTCTATTTTTGTAATGAAACTCGAAGTACTTGCGAATCTGGACTGCGTTTTATAAATATAGAACCATGTAGTTATATAATGTGTGTATGGATATTAGCATATCCATGTAAAATCATATATAGGTTTAAAGACTTTATTACTCATAAGAACAATTTGAACACTTAAAATGAGTTACCTACATGCTATCTTAAATTAAATTAACTTATTTCTCTAGTTTTAGTTATCATGTAATATTTATACAAAATAAGCATAAATTCTACTGTACTATTCTAAATTACAGTAAATGTAATTTTTAAGTATTTTTTTAAATACATTTAGACTTTTACAATTTTTTAACTTGTTTGGCAATTTATTAAACATTTGTCTACCTATATTGTATACCTATCCAAAATATATAGATATTTTCCGCTTTTACATCATTTTTCATTGCTGGTCCGCAGACCGCAACCAAACGCCTTGCTCGATAAATAAATAAACAAACATAATAATTATAAAATTAGATATGGTTATGTTTAGGGTAAGTAAGTAAGTAATGTTTATTCATCACAACTCAACGAAAACTAGATACCGTTTGTTTCGAATCAGAAAACTTAATGGTGAAGGAAAAGCTTATCTATACAGATAATGGCTTCCTCATCAAGTGTAGGAATCTCGATTACAGAATATTCTAGGGAGAACAAAAATGGATTTTCTACAACATGTAAACCCTACTCTTCGTACCAATGTGTCATAAATACTAAAATTTTACATTTGAAATGACCTATTGAAAAGTATGTCTGGAAGTATCCAGATGCGCAGAATTTTTAAGTCTCAATAACATTATTTTTATGACATGTTTTTGTTCATATGTTTAATTAATATATAATAGGTATAATTTACTTACATTATCCTTTATAAAATCACTTATTACTATGCTTCGAGTTCTACTGAACATGCGCGAGCGCACTGCTCTCTGCCACGCTGAAAACTAAAGAGTTTACATAACGACCGCTAATATGATAAAAGTTATTCTGAATATATTACGTTGTTCATTCATTCATTTTTCGATGAACAGTGTTTTTGATATTCATTCATAATTTTAAAACGTATGTTTTTTTATGTGTAACTTATTTCTCTAAGTAACTACTTATTTATTTACTTATTCATACGTAAGCGTATCCGGTTCTCAATTTTAGATAATCTAAATTCTCACTAACTATAAAGAATTTCAATTGTGCACATATTTTAGGTCAAAAGCCACAGCATTAATTTTTCATTAAATATAAACTGAATATTATTGTACGAGTACCACAGACGAGTACCTAACTCTCCATTTCATGTTTTTCAACACATTATGATTTATGATATTGTAAAGCGTTTTCGTTTACTTTACGTCGCACTCCTTTAAGTTTCGTCTATCGTTCTATTACTAAACAGTAACACTATCCATAAAGTTACATAGTTATATATTCGATTTCCTATCCCGACGAAATCGGAAAGCTCTAATTCATCTCACGCCAAACATTATAAACATTCTGCTTGACGATCGTAAACTTTGCTGCGTCTGACGAGCACGACTTTCAAAATAATTCATTTCTCTGGCAACCGGCCGAGTCTTTAGTTCTCTGTGATAATTACTTCAATCTATTTCTGTCGAGTATTGTATCAGATACCATTCGCGGTGAACGTGTTCTGACCTTTGGTGAAGAGAGAAATGTAAAATGCCTGCATGTGAGGTTTGTCAACAGCCCGCCAACCAAACTTGTGGTGGGTGCAAATCCGTCTTCTACTGTTCAAGAGCTCATCAAAAATGCGCGTGGAAAGAACACAAAACGCAATGCCGGACCTTCGAAATACACCATTCGGAAGCGTTGGGACGATACTTGGTAGCGTCAAGAGACATAAAACAAGGAGAGATTATATTGAAAGAGAAACCAGCTGTCAGTGGTCCCAGAATCGCTTGCACGCCTCACTGTTTGTCGTGTAATAAAAAGTTGAATCCCATACAAGATGGAGAGTCGCTTGACTATTACAAATGCTCTTCGTGCAATTGGCCGCTATGTGGATTTGAATGTGAGTCTTCTGAAGTACATAGACGGGAGTGTAAGCTTATGTCCGCTAATAACTACAAGTGTAATATAAAGTATGTAGCACCAGGCCGAGCAGAGGCTGCGTATTGTGTGATCGCTCCTCTAAGAACTTTGTTGTTGAAGGAATCCAATCCTGAACTATTCCAGAATATTATGAGCTTGGAATCCCATTTGAAAGATCGGATAAACACACAGCTGTATCAAGTGTTTAAAACGAATCTAGTGACGTTTGTTAAACAAGTGCTAAAATTGCCTTACGATGATGAAACTATACTGAAGATAGCGTCGATATTTGATATAAATTCGTTTGATGTTAGGTCAGCCGATGGAAGTAGCAGGTTCAGGGCAATATACACAAGAGCATCGATGATAAACCATAATTGTAAACCAAATACAAGACACATTTTTATAGGTGACGATTATATATTCGCTTTAATTGCAACTGTACCCATTGCAAAGGGTGAAATGATAACCGCAACATACACACAATCCTTATGGGGTACATTGGATAGGCGGAAACATTTGAAGAGTACCAAACACTTTGATTGTATAATATGTGAAAGGTGTAAAGATCCAACTGAATTCGGGACATATACAGGAAGCATTTATTGTTCGCTGTGTGCTGAGGGTAAATTAGAAAATAAGCCAATGATGGTATCAACGGATCCTTTGAATGAGACAGCTCCATGGAAATGTGAATCGTGCGGATACTGTATTCAGAGTAGACAAATGTTCTGGGGTAACAACGCATTGAAAGAAGACTTGAAGAAGTTAAATAAGAACGATCCTGAGGAGTATGAAAACTTTATCAAAATGTATAGCCATACGTTACATCCGAAAAATCATTTGATCATTCAATCAAAGTTGGCGTTGATGCAGATTTATGGAAATTATGAGAAATATACATTATCAGGTAAATGATGCAACATTTGTTAAATGAATTTTCATATTGATAAGAATGGGCTTATTCCACTTTTTGCCCACAATTGAATGATTCCAGTTATATTCGTCATATAAAATTAACTGTAGCGTTATTAACAAAAAAAAAATTAATTTGTTACACAGATCTTTCAGATGAATTACTAGAAAGAAAAGTGGACATTTGTCATGAACTCCTTGAAATAGCAGATAAACTAGAACCAGGCTGGACCAAATTTCGAGGAACAATACTTTTGGAATTGCAGGCAGCTATGGTCATGCAAACTAAAAGAGAATTTGAAGCTGATAAACTGACTAAAGCTGGAGCTCAGGTAATTTTTTTTAACACTGATGATACTATGACAAAGCCTTCAATTGAAACCGAGGATTTAGGTACTACAGTACCTAAATCGTCGGTTTCAATTGAAGGCGAATTCGTACGCGTAATGCATTTTACAATAACATAAGATAGTTTAGTTCCTAGTCACTGTAAACATAGTATTACTTTAATGATAAATCAGTTTAATAAAAAAATCAGGTTTAATGATGAAGTATTAAGAAAAGAGAGCATTAAATTAAATAATGATGATTGTTAACAATATAACATAAATTTTAATTGTCAATATTGGTGAAAAATAATTATTAAAAAAAATGTTTAACTATGTATTTCTGATAACGAAACATATTATATTATTTTACAAATCCTAAAGTCATTCTTGCAGCCAATAACATAAGAACGTTAACGTGACGGAAACGCGATTTATTTAAAAAACTGTTTCCATGCCGTGTGTTTCGATAGAGAAGATTAAAGAGCAATAACATTATTTAAAGCAGGGGTTATACATTTAAATTCAATTATTCGGATGTCGAATACATTATAACGAAAAAATTTTGGAATTTTGCCAAACGTAAAGCGTGATGGGCGAAGTTAACCTATATGTTATTATTAGACACCATAAGAAAATTGAGATAGATAGTACAAGGATTGTATTATTGTAAATTTTGTGACGGACATACAGATACCCATGTAATGTAGCAAAACCTCACACATTAGATCAGAACGAAAATCGATAAAGAAATTGAATGTTTGTACGATACATTTTCTTCATCTCCTGAAATGCTTATACTTATTTGAGTTCTAATTTTTGTCCTATATTTTATAACACAGTCATAAAATACACCTTTATGTGCAAAGGACTTACTTATTGTTAAAAAGTAGTTTAATGTATGCAACAGCAGTATAATATCTACCTAGTTGAAAGTTGTGGTTACTACAAATTGCTAATTTGATACAAGTTAACACTTTACATCATATTTTTCAGGATCAACTAATGGAAAGCATGGTGCTGCTCCAAGAGGCTACAAATATTCTAAAAGTTGAGGCCCACATGAGAGATACTTTAGAAGAAAAGGTGAAGACACTGTCTTCGTTGATAGATACAACATCTGGATGATTTATATGATAAAAAATAACGAAGGATTTTGGAAATGAGGGGTACAAAAAAACGGACTGTTTCTTCTTTAAATAAAAGATTTTTATAGATTAGTATCTTCTTTATTTGTTTAAAATATAAACAATCGTATTATTATAAAAAATATTTGATTAAAACAATATAGGAAGACAAAAAAGTAAATGTCAAAGAAACGATCAGTTAAATCCAAGTAAAATCAATGAATTTATCCCTTAAGTGACATTTCCATAAACATCTCGAGAACTTTTCCCAAAAGTATTTCCAATTAAGTATGGGAAATTGAATAATAAGTCTATACTTCGATACAATGCTCCATTTTCAAAGGCGTCACTTTCGTGGGTTTTGTAGTTACTTCATCAACTCTGAGAACACTTAATTCCAATGTTTGCTTGTGAATGTGAAGGAAGTTTTTAAATGCGTGTCTAAATCTCTTATTCGGCACGGGTGTTTCTTGTATAACGTATATACGTTCAACGTTCTTTACATCTAAGTCTTTGGAGTCTCTGGCAATCTACAAAATTGAAAATTGATTAGTACCTAAAAATTGTGATTTACTTTCATATGCAATATCAAAATTGCATTTACAATTTAGCACTACATCTCGAATTAATTCTATCAGAAATTTAAAAAAGAGTTTTATTTGTTAGTAGTTAAAGACACGTTATTTTCAGAGATTTCACGCTATCGCACGAAAAACGGTTTTAATGAATTTCCCTAATCCATCTTCTATTTAACTAAAAACAAATAATATCCGACAGGACAAACTGATTACCATCCCGTCCAATTTATAAGAGTTGTAAGTACTTAGTTAGTTTAGAAGGAATTCAATAATTGCTTGGTTGTTAATTTTACCGTTAAAGTACATATTATGTCAAAAATACTCACAACAGTGCAGATACAACACCAGGAGCCAAACCTAAAGCAGGCAAGGCCTGGGGTACGATCCATCGCGTGCCTAAACCTGACATTTGTGAATCCGTAGATCAAAGGATTGATAGCACAGTTTAGATACATCAGATAGCTTGCTAGGAACCACATGATTTCGTAGCCACCTTCCACCTAAAAATTTAATATTACCTATAGTGAATTCAAATAAACATGTACAAAGTTATTGACCATAATACCAGTAATGAAGAATTAAGGAATTAATAGATAATTGAATTAAACAAACGAAAACACTTTTACGTTTTAAATATTATAGGTAAGCATAGTAAAACTATAGGAAAAATAAACATGAAATCTTTACACTGTAATAATATTACTGTAATATGACTTTTTATGAGTAGCCAGTTCTAACTTCCTGAGAAAATGTAAACAGCTTACAGTCTATGTTATAACCATCCGGCATCCGTCTATCGCAATATTGTGATAAGAAGAGTCATAAATTAATCAAGCCAATAAATGAAAATACCGCATTAATCTCCTTCGATAAATTATTCCTCCAATAAACGAGCACAGTATACGGCACTCTGCATATCGTAGAGGCCAGTAGAACCATAGCAGTAATGCGCATAGCCTTTCCCCTTGCCTTAGAAACTATCTGACCTCCTCCGCGAGAGGACAGCTCCCGGGCACTCCACTCTAAACGCCAGATTATACCTCCATACTAAAAAAAAAGTAAAACCAGGAAAACTTATTGCGACATATAACTCCTCGAAGTAATTGTCGTTCCTAGAATTCTAGGCATTTTTATCATAGAAGAGAGAAAAGCTGGTATGAGGTATCGCATCATAGTGTTTCCGTTTATCGTCCTGAAGCACACACATACAATACTGTTATATTTATGAGCTTACTACCATTAAAAAAAGTTTACACAAATAGATCCAATTAAAAAAATGTTCTTGATTAGTATCAGCGCCTTCGAAAATCGTCCTTTATTGTATTCTTCGACAAATCTTCATTGTATCATGCGATGTTGAGGGAAATATTATATAATTGCATATAATGATATGTAGCATTTTTTACTTATTGAATGCTTACAGTTATAACCATTACTCCGAGTGGAAGCCACACCAGCAACAGCAAAATAAAATGCCAATAAATTTCTAAGAAGTTTCTATCTTCAACGCAATACATTTCCAAAAAATCAATCCACTGACGTTCCTAAAAACAAATAAGTTTAAAATTATTATGCTATACTATGCTATTCTTGCTATTCTTTTCAATTTTCGTCGTCTAGTCCTTCTATTGGGTAGAGTCATTAACAAAGAGATAAGCAGGAACTAATTTTGCTTGATAAACGTTACCATGTACTCCCTTCTCATAATCCAGGGTAAAGATATAGCCATAGACACGACCCAGGTTATAATGATCATCTTGGGAGCAAATGCTTTGGTGACTCTGGCTTCAGAAGTTAGCGCAGCTGCAGCCAGACGGTCGTAACACACAAGCATTACTGCACCTACACTGGCTAGCAGAAGTGTTGCTGGAAACAATATTTGTAGATAGTGCATATTAAAAAGATACGGGCACTATTGTACCAAAGATATATTGCAGATTTTTTATTGGGAAGCAGAAGTGCTATTTTTTATAAGATATCTATTTGAATTAACACTGCAATGCATGTAAAATCATTGCCATCGAACATAGTTCGCCCATTTTTTTAATTATAACTTCTTTTTCAAAGACATAGTATATTTCTTAACCATTTTTATATGATATTGTTCAGCTCATATTACTACTAACAATTTACATAAGAATACCTTGTAAAAACCCTTCGAAGCGGCAGCCGAAGTTTTTCAAAACAAAATTCTGATAGAAATCCCTAACAAGCATGAACCATGGGCAGAAGAGAAGTGTCAGCAGATCAACCAAGGCCATGTTTCCTATGAGAAAGTTGCTGGCTGTCCAGAGCCACCTGTTCTTCACCAGGATGATGAGGATGATGGAGTTTAGGAAGATCCCAATGACACCGATGATGAGCATCGCAGAGGATTTCAGGATTATCTCCTTGGCTGGTTTCACGTACCATAGTGTGTTCGGGAAGGGGTATCGGGATGTGTCTATCTGTAATTTGTAGGAATATTAATCAACCAAGAGTGTGTACACTAGATTAGAATGTTTCCTTATTTACTAAATAATATTAGAATTTGTTATATGACGAATTTTCACTGTCCCATGGGTTATAAGTATTAATTTTTGGTTATATTTCTTTCTCTTTTTCATTTTAACTTTTTAGAGGATGTAACACTGGTCACATAAAAAAAATATATTACTTGTGTTTTAAAGTTCAGTCGCAAATTATAGCTGTTGAAAACTGCTTGGATTAAACCTATGTTTCCTTATCGATAAAAGATAGATGTTATTCTTATGCTAAATATGTACGTTTTTTTTTCTTAATCTAAATGTAACTCTTTGATACTCACGTCAACAAATTCATCAGTCCAATTGATCAGAAACGCCGGTATACCTACATCTATATCTCTACCGCTATACATATCGAACTACATTGGACCGTTTATATTTTTACTGAAACAAAAACGAACTGAGACATGTAAGTGAAATCGCACTCGAGATAATACAGTAGTCCATTAGTTTGAAAGGATTTTTATCGCAGGATTAATAATGTTGACAACGTGTGTTGTAGATAGGTGAAATACAGTTTTTTTATTAGGTGGCTAGCCGCTGCGGGCACTGATTTTTACATGTTTAGAAATTTACATATTGTGTATCGTAAAAGTGCCTAAAGCCGTGTGGCTTAATAGTCATAATGTGTAAGAGCGTTTATATAATAACAACGTTTTTGGATCCAGAATCTAGTCTATACCATTTTTGACGTGACAACGTCTTATAATTCGATAGAGCCGGCTGCACGCACGAAAAAACATGACTCATGCGGCGTTACCTCGCTCTGAGGCGTTCCATGTAAGGCTTGAAGTGCAAGCGAGAGCGCGGAACAAGCGACAAAGAAGCACAATCGGCCTTAAGACGTTGTCACGTTCAACTATCGTCAGTAAACCGACTTTACAGACAACCAATTTTTTTTTATGAATGATTTAAGACTTCAGTTATTGTTTATAATAAGTAATTAATTACATCCATGACCATTCCGTAATAATTATTACTTGAACGTGTTTTTCTAAAGACGTCATTATATTAGAGGTTTTATTGTTACTTGCGAACAAAATATTAATAATTTTTACACAAAATCATTACCATTATTTGTCCGTATTTAAGCAAAAAGGAACCACCCAGCAAAAACGCACTTCTGAGATATCAAAGGATTTACAAAAACATTTGCAGCTCTGTCAGATGAAGTAAAATTAAAATTTATTTTATTTAAATTCATTGATAAATTACTTATTTAAGTATGTGTATATAAATTTGCTCTGAATATTCTTAAACTTTCTAGATAATTAAGAAAATGTGCATGTGGTTCCTTTTAACATTTATCAATTGATAGGTTTTCTCTTATACAAAAAGGAACCACATCCCAGGGATTTAATGATATAAATGAAACTATGTATTTATAATATCGTAATTAAAGCTTTAATTAATAAAATATATAAAATAATACTTATATAGGACGTTTATTCGACGTTATCATCAAATTGGATTTCGAAATCCACCGTGTCTAGTCCATCTATGTGGTCTTCTATTGCATCATCACTAATGAGACCGTTATAAAAACTGTGCATCTTGTGGAATGAGATGTAATATGGACTGAATATCGCTAGAAGGTGAAGAAAGCTTCTCCAGAGGCAGCGACGTATAAGGTTCTTCGTTATCTTCTGTAATAAAAAGAAAAAAGCTTTAAATCAAAACAATAAAGCCGCGTGGCTTTTATACGTAGGTAGGTAGGTATATGGCGACAGCAAAATATTATTAGTTCTTATAAAGCCGTGTCCCTACTAGACGACTAAGTATGTTGTATGTACATGCGCCATGTACAAAAAACTGGCTAAGTGCGAGTCGGACTCGCGCAACGAAGAGTTCCGTACCATTATCTATAAAAACGGCAAAAAAATCACGGCTTATTGTATGGGAGCTTCTTAAATATTTATTAAGCTATTGCATAGCTTCTATCGCGGGCCTTGAGCGCGGGGACCGAATCGAGAAATTCCGTAACGAAAAAACCTCACTCCGACGGGCTCGGAGGTGTGGCTTGAAGGCATGCTATGCAATAGCTTTACCGCGGCAGTCCCCGAGTGCCACACGTCTTTTTTTATTCTGTTTTTTAGTATTTGTTGTTACAGCGGCATCAGAAATTCATCTAAACGTATTTTACCAAAATAGTAGGTAGGTACCTAGATCATCGACAGTTATTTTTAAAACAGGGTTTAAACTTTAGTAGTTTCATCTCACAATGACAGATGAATCGTAACAAAATGACTCTTAATTCGACTCGCCTTCGTGAACAACGACATTGTCGTTAAAATACGTAAATCCACAGAGGATTCCTCTTGTACTTACTTAATGAACTATCTTCTTAAAATCACACCACAATCGGGAATGAATCAAAAGTGGATAAAGCGTACCTGCATCTCAGATTCAATAAGTACTTAAATGCATTAAATAAAACTACTTACCCGTTGTATCTTCATTATTATCTTCGGTGTTCGTCTCCAATGCTTTTCTTACCCATTGCTTGCTTATTTATTTATTACTAAACATTTTCACATTTAATTTTAAAGGTAATTAACAAAAACAATAGAACTTACTTCGCGGAGGAAACAAACACCGTCACGTATTCGAACTACTTCGCTGAATGTCACCTATATTGACAGATGTTCGACGTTTTACTTAAAAAATTGGAGTTTTGCACTTTGAGCTATTTAAGTAATGAAATACGTTGTTTAAAGATGAGAAGCATTGTAACAAGTCAAGGCATTTGGTTCCATATAGCGATGATGGGTTTCAGAATGTTTTACAATATTTATTTATGCATAATAGAACCGAATGCTTGTGGTTTTATTTTGCAATAAAAAATTACAATTAAATTATGTATTTATTTTACGCATAACCATACCACAGAAACCTGGTTCCATTTTGTGTATTAAAAATAATTGTTATTAATAGAAATATGTGTAATGTATAATGGTACCAAGTAGGTGTGGATCTGTTTTGTATAAAATGACATGATAGTAATATCGTTTATTTGTTTGAACAAAGCAGTCCCGTGGGGCTGTGGTTCGGTTTTGCTTAATATGTATTATTCGTTGTTGCTGGTGGTTCCTTTCTGCTTTTAGTATACCTTGTTTCCAACGTAAAAATCATGTGGTTCTTGTTTGTATAAGAATTTAGACCACTTTTGAATGAGTATTCTTCAATAAAAGTAAAAAACGAAATTTGTCGAGTGGTTCCATTTTGCATAAATACGGACATTTAAAACTTTGCAATTTACCTGCAACATGTAGCTAAATGTATTGTTTTGGGACACATAAAGGATAGATAAACGACACATTTAGAATCGATGAATTTATTTATTACATACCTATACTGATTCCTATGAAGGCAAATTATTTATAGTTACTTATGAAGTGAAGTCCCGTGTCCCCATGTGGGGTATGTATCTGTTTCACTGATCGATTTTCTTTACGGATAAGTAGGTAGGTAGTTAAACAACCTTCTAAATTATTTATATAGCGAGGATTAATTATTTTAAAGTAACACACGTAACATAGGTAGTTTCAAGATTATTAACGACCAACCTTTATACTTATAGTACGGCTTGTTAACATAAATTACGGTCCCATCTGGCAGAAAGCATAAAACTTAGCATACATGTAGCTTTTATATATGTGCTTTAATTTTGATAAGGAAACACGCTGAGAAATGATCCCCCCCCCCCCCCCTTTCTCCATTTTATCTCTCTCATTCTGGTTTTTTTTAATTTCTACAAAAACGATAGGACTAATGAGTTTACTTTTCAAGAAACAAATAAAGGTCGGTAAATTACCTACTCAACAATACTAAATTTATAGTGATAAGACATATACTTTTTAATAAAACCGTCAATGTATTGTAAACTTAGAAAGAAATTTTTATATTTTTTTATTTTTCTTCACTTAATGGAAAATTAAAAGTGTTGTGATAAAATGAACTAAAATTATTAAAAACTGTACACATCAAGCTACAAAACGATACCTAACAAATTATTGTATAAGGTTTGGTTCCCGAGTTATAGCTCACGGCGTCTAACTCAACTGAATAACTCCTTTTTTTGCTTCTGCACAATATGTTACTGGAACTCGTTCCGAAGCAAGAACAATTATCTCCCCCGCACTTACAGAGGCCAGTACAAGGAAGCCCTGACTTCCTACAGAGGCATCGACCTGTAATGCAGCTGTGACAGGAACACTTAGTTAACTCCTTTACGGATGCTGCGGTTTCTTTGATAGTGCTCCATAATGGAGTCCATACACCATTTTCTTTCTTCCATCCCCAATCTTCAAAGTTGGGATATTCAGGGTTTGCTATCAAGCTCTGACCCCAGATGAATCCCGCTTGCAAACATGCCCGTTTTGTATGCTCTAACAGAGCACTAGACGTGGGTGGCAGCCTATCCATGGCCCGTCCCTTTATAAATAATGCCTTCCTTGCGTTATTGATGTCTTCAACATCACTTGTTTTATCATATGTTAAGATAACATATCTTGACAAAAGATCCAAATGATGGTTTTCAATCGCATTTACAGGCTGTGATAATTCTTTGAATATTTCGGTGACTTCAGGGAAAGATTTTAATAATCTTATATATAAAAATGAATCGCAAAATGTGTTGGTAAGCGCATAACTCGAGA
>CAJQZM010035355.1:4616-23110 GCA_907164665.1 Colias nastes
CTTATGTAAAGTAAAACTATAGGTCTTAAGAGGGGATAATCGTTACCGGTAAGGAATGATTACTGTAATTATTGATACGGTAAATATTAAGCTTGTAATGATCGACGGCAGCTGGTGTACGAATGAGAAAACACAAAAAGCCGCAACTGGGCGGTGCGCACGATCGCTATCACGTATCAACTGCCAAGGACACACCTTTTTAAATACGAGTATTTTGTCTCAGAATAAAAAAAAATATGCAATAATATTAGTACCATAACTTTATTAAAATTTCAATATCTCTTTTAAGAAATAGAATGATAGAACTAGTCATACATGGAGGTCCGTTTCCTTTACCTCTCATTTCCTAGTCCATTTCTTCCTATCGTCACTCCTTTAAAAGCGGGTAACGCAATGAACATTCGCAGAGGTCCTTTTTATTAATGTAGAGTCGTCTTATTAGCGTAGATATGAATATGGATTTAAGTATAACGTTAAATTAAGAAAAATGTAAATTAGAATACCTATAATATATATATATACTTATATATGTTACCGGAAATGTATGAAATCAAGGAATTGTATACAATTCCTAGGAAATGTGTACAATTCCGATACCATTTAGGAAATGTATAAAATATTGTTTAAAAAACTATTTAATGCATGCATATCCTAGGAAATGTATAATCTTCCTAGGAATTGTATACAATTCCTATATCGTATTAGGAAATGTGTAAAGTAAATTATGCTTTCTATATTAAAACACGTTATTTTTTTATTATAGCTCTTATTGATACAATCGGGTAACAGTCATACCGTAAAATTGTAATAATATTATGTTCATATTATTATCTTACTAATTAACATTTTAAAAATCAACTATCTAACTTTAAACGTAAATATCACAAAATCAACTTATATTTATTCTTATAAAATCAAATTTTCATTTTGCAAGTAATCAGTCCCCTCGTCCCGCTGTCCTCGCGTATATTTGGCGCAGTCGGATTGTACAATCCGCCGTATTACATTACGGCTAGCTGTTTTAATATGCCGAAAATTCGTCTTTTTCCAAAATTCTACAAAAAGACGGTCGCGAGCCGACGGAGCCCGACTTCGTTGGGCTCCTATTTCTGTGTAGTTTTAAAAAACACGAACCTAACCTAACCCACCCCCTTATCCAAACCAAAAATTTATGATTACGAATTATCGGCATAGTTACTACAAAATGCCGACCGTTTGTAAACGGCCATATTATATACAACTTGCCTACGACATATCAATATCTTAAATGTTTTACATTTCCGATAGCTATTTAGGAAATGTATAGATTTCCTAGGAAATGTGTATAAAATAATTTATTTCACACATTTCCGTACGATTTTAGGAATTGTATACATTTCCTAGGAATTGTATACAATGACGGATTACATACATTTCCGGTAACATATATACTATTTCAATTTCATGTTTCATCTAGGTTTTTTCAGCGCCAATATAAAGCATGTTTTCCTTTAACGCTGAATATTAAGAAGCTTTTAAACCTAGGTATGTGATCAATTATGTAAGTAGGTAAATGGAAGATCATACTGTAAAAGGTAGGTATCTAAGTAAGTAGGTTTACTTGTAAAAAATTATAACTTATTGTAAAAAAAAAATTACAAATGTATAAAAAAATTAGACATTTTAAAGCTTAATACCTTAATTGTAAATTAAACATAATTGGTCAATGTTAACAGTGCTACAGCCGCGCCATACTGCCTCATTTATTAATTACTCAAGCAACAAAATAGCTTAATGGCGTCAATTAAACAATCCGTGTTACAATTTAGCTTATGCGGAATGGTTTCTCTGGGCATTTTAAAAACTACGTAGGTAAATGGCACTAAGGAGTCCTGTAAAGCGAAATGCACTTATTAGCTGAGGAGGGCGCAGTGAGTGCTCTGACTAATGGTTGCTATTCATGGGTTGAATGGAGACATAAAATTGCCAACAATTATATACTCTCGCAATGATAACTGGTAGATGCTGCCTCCAAACCGTCTCGGAATGGAGCCTAGCTTAGGGGATTTTAAAAATCTCCGCTTCTTGGAATTCTACCTGGAAAATATAAGCTTCTTACGTTCGCATTCATTCAATGCGAAGCACTCAGTGCTTTCTTCTGACGCATTACGTACAAATAAATATTTTGATGCAATTTTATACACGAGTTATTGGTATACGCATGTTTGGGAGGTTTTCGTCATTTATTTCTAACAAAATATACGAGGAAATATCAGAAAAGTAAATAGTCCGTCAAGTGATTTCACCCTTTTTCAGTCGTCAAAAGCCACACAATGATTTATGTCCAACAACACAACAGTTCCAAAATCTATCAGCGATCTCACAGTGAGTGACGTCACAACATGGCGGCAGGTAGGCAAGCGGAGATAGGATCCGGTCATCCTGTCCATTTCCGGTCTTCACGCGGCCGTGACGCTTCCGGGCACGCGTCGCCGCCGTCGCTGACACTGGAATAGATGCATCTAGAACGGACACGCTTTGGTTCACTATGGCTTTTGCAGTTTTAATTCACTGTATGCACTGTATGCGATTCATATGACGGCCTTTGGAAGGTTAAGTGACACTAATTGGTAAGCTTTTAAAGAAAATTTATGTGTTTTAAAAACAATCTCTTATTGCAAAACGATTTCAGGAAAATTATTTGAATGTACTGTAATGTATCTAAAAACTGTTTGTCCCAAATTTTAAATTCTACTATGAAGTCACCTAATAGAAAAAAATGGAATTCGTTATTTTTGTCATCTAATTTTAAATGAAAATCGGGTCACTTCCATGAGTTTTTCGAATTGTAATCTATGGTCCAGTCAGAGCTCACAAGATGAGTTTGTGAAATGAATTCGTTCGCGACAATTGAATGCTGTGAGAGGACGCACTTATCTCGGACACGTCTGAAGTTTGACAATATTACTTAGGTTTTACTAGTTTTAGCAGCATCTCATATTTGTTGGATCGTTGGACTCAGATTCTAATATGAAATCCTAGGAAAAAAAAGCTGATATACTCGTAGATATGGTGTTTTTTACCTATTTATTACAATTTTAATACATACTTCAGACATATAATTTAATTTTAAGTTAAGATTAAAGTGTTTTAATTTTTAGTTTTATGAAATTAAAATGAGAAAAATTCTCATATTAGATATTTTTTGTGTAACCATATAGTCAGTTTGTTGACATCAGTCCGATTTTAAGTTGTTACTAGCTAAGATATTCTCCAGAAATGGTGAACAGGTCGGCACACCGTCTGATTATGAGCTACATATAAAGATTACAGTTCAAGTTGATTTGACCCCAAGGAACTCCGTTGGGTGTCTAGATGTCAGTTCTTCATTTATTTCAAAATATTGACAGGTGCCCTCCAAACCACCTGACAGCGGTCATGCCCATATGTCGACTACCAACATCGCATCGGTTCCCTACAACTCACGCGAGGAACATTCATACAAAAGCGAAGCCACGACCATAAAATATATTCAATATCCATTGCTGCTTCACCACAGGACTATAAGTTGTAGGCAATGAATATACAGTAATGAAATGAAAATGTTTTATATTTTCGGATACACAATTTTGTAATACGCTGAATTAAAATATAGTTTAGTAGCGGTAGTTAGTAGTAATTAGTCATGTTTCCTTTTTACGCCCTCTTGATATGATCTTTTGTTGAAGAGTGCGACATGTGTAAAATTACAAGCATCTTAGTTTAATTTCTTACTAATTTGCAATCTGTTATGAAAATATGTGGTTTAAATAAATAATTAATATTAATAATTAATAATAAAATAATAATTGTCCCACAACACATTAAAAGTCTCGAAAGGGCCTCTGCGTGTTGGATCCGTCCCAACCAGCAAAGATGTCCTATAACAATAACTTACATCACTAAAAAGCTTTTTAAATGACGTATAACAGTGTCGCGGTGACAAGCTTGTTGTATAATAGCGTTTAATGAGATGATTTTGCTCTATAATCATACACAGCAAATTTGTCCCATAACAAGGTGATGTAAACGTTTATATCACTATTTTATACGGCGTTTATAGAACGGCTCTTATCCAGATTTTGATACAGCAATAACAGGGCGATATTATCACATAACAGCGCTGGTGGTCTCTTTTTTACAGCAAATTAGTGCAATAAACGATTCTAGGGTAACCTTTATAGTCCCATGCCTATAGAGGCGTAAAAAAATCTACAATAGGACAATTTAGTGTTGTAATGGTTTTCCTTATTACTATTATAGCACTGTGAATCCTCATGGTTGCTGACACTCCATAATAGAGCAATTAGGTGATATATCCGAGTTTTATATCACTTCTTTGTAACCAAATTGAATTATATTAGTGTTTTTCTGCCCATTATAACGCAGTGGTTTAATAGCTGAGTGGTCAGAGTTATAGGACTGATTTACTGTATAAAAGAGTTAATAACTCTGTTATGTAACAAAAACGGCGTATTAATGTAGTAAAATGCGACACTTACGAGAGATATACGGCCTATAAGAGAGTTTCTTTCACTTTAAAACAACAAAAACCTGCCATATTGTCAGCACCGTATCGTAAATAATTGAAGGGTTCTATTTAATAATCATGGATTTAGAAGAATGGAAAAGGTTTAAACGAAGTGGAACATATGTAAGACAAGTAAGAAAGCGATTTAAAAAAATCGCAACTTCAGTAAAGATTGACACCAGACAAATTCAAGGTGAGGCTTCGAATACGGACAATGATTCCGTACAATCTGTTACATCCTATGAACAAAACCAAGTTAACAGCCATCATGTGGTTTGTGATAATTCAGAAGCAGACCATTCAGACTCTAGTGTTTTGCTTGACACTTCGGGATCGGAATCTAAAAATCGGAATTTACACTAGAAAATAAAAAAAAAAAACATGTTATGGGTTTTCTATTTACATCAGGGAACCCTACTAATTTAATCCAGTATATGGCATGACAATTGTCAAAACTACGTTCGTTTGCGGATGTATAATAGCCACGGAGTTGCTATTTGGCATCCTATACAGCAATTTGGTGTAAAATTAGTTTTTAATTACTTAAAACTCAATAATTCGAGGAGGGCATTAAAAAAACAGCGTAATTATGCATATAATCTATCAGTAAAATTTCATTCACAAGTCAGTTTATGTATCTAACATAATTAACAGCGTAACAAAAATTAATACTCGACACCACGATGATGGTTCCTATAGTCATTTACTTGTATTATCAACTGGTACACGATTTACCATTTTGTACTATAATTATAGGGTCGCGGTGGCTCGTACATCCCAACTTCGTGCTACAAAAGATTTGCGGTTACTCTTAAAACACAACTTCGCGCTGTAACAGCATCGCGGTTCCTTTTATATCACTACTTCGCTCTATAACAGCATCGCGATTCTATAAGTGTACTCTTCTATAGGTCCAATTGGCATCTGAGTTGCTGCTACAGCAACACAATACCATCAAATGGCTTTATAAATGCGCCACTTTGGGGTTTATACAACGTTCTTATCACCCTTATAGGACTACCAATTAGCACCTCTGAAACGTTCTTATCCCTTCTATAGAGCAACGATTTGTTGGTTGGGGTGTCCCCACGTAAGCCTTCCAAAGATCCGGGTACCGTCCTTCTGGTGGTACCCGAGTATTATGGAGAATTAATAATAATAATTAATAATAATAATTAATAAAATAATAATTAATTTAAATACCTTATTAAATAGTTTTGCATGTATGATGTATGTCAAATAAAATTAATAATATTTATTCAACCATTCTTTACTACCTTGATTCGGGATGGAGTATTTCTAAGATTAATATACTCAACATGTTGCTCTATGAAAGCTTCTAGTGTTTTTGCATCGACAAAGAAAATACTATTCCAGAAGTTATTAATTAATAAAAGCAAGCTATCATTAATTCACTGTAAATTTGACGAATAGAAGAGACAGGCGTGACCATGACCATTTTTATCTATTCTTAATGAGAGGCTGAGGGTGACGACGTGTGCACATTAGTAGAGACAAAGCGAGACTGAAACGAATCAGCATTCTCGTGATTACGGTTTGACGTTTTGGAAAATACACATCCCTTTTTGAGAGTATTACCTATTTCGACGATTGGGTTTCTGAAAGTTTATTGAATACATATGATTCTTGTTGAAAATCCACTGTTTTGGACAATAATAAATATGTATATTATTATATTTAAAATAATTGTCTTTTATTAAAAAATTTCGACTAAGTTATATGCACGTCCGTCGCATGTTTCGTAGCCATTGGGATATTTTTCAAAATAAAACAATCCATTTAATAAAAATATTTATTTTATACTTAGATTCACATTTTTAATGTGTTTCTTGTCTACTCTATAATTTCCACTAATGCAGATGTTTTACATCCGTCTAACTCTAACTCATAATAATGCTTAAACTATATGATACATATTAACAATGGAAATATTATAAGAACGTAATACATAATTTTTTGGTTGAACATTTTATACAATTTACAACTTCATGTCTAGTTTTTGTCTGTCCTTAACGATCGCTGAAGTCACACACCCGATGAGATATCTGAAACAACGGAAAATATCTTATTAATTCCATGGTATTGGTATTATTTTCAAAGACATCATTTTAACCTTAAAGTATATCGAAGCAATACAACTAATTGTAATGTTATTGTCACAGTCATTATTCCCATTTTTTTAAAAGAAGTGTTCCGGATATCTCCTAGACTAGGCTATACATAGGTATAATATAGTGGCAGGTACGCTCACAAACTCTACAATCTGATACATTCGTAATCGGAAACAAAAACACAATACCTACTAAGCTATGACTAATCGATGACCTATATCCAAAACTAAAGTAATAAGCTAAGAACGGAATCCATTTACTTATTTCAAAGGAGTTCGGTAAAGGACCCGTGGTGAGGTTGTTCATTAATCGACTGATTGAAATCGACATGTGTTCGGACGTCGCGATTCAGACCCCCATCTTAATGTGACGTGCCTAATCAATGTTAACCATCACTATTTTAGTATTAATAGCGTCAAAATATCGCTTTTTGTGGCTCTTCGGACTGAACTTCAAAGTATCAAACAGAAGTTTAAATAAAATCGAGTTTAAGGCAATTACGTGGTTCAAGGACCTTGATGATTCTGTCACTACATTTGAATTTGTTTTTTTAACCACCCCCTATAATATACATCGTTGTTGAAGAAAAAGTGACCAAAGAATATGGAACTGTAAAATGTATCGTATTGTATCGTAATGTGTTAGTCGTTTCTACCTAATTTATGCTTTCTCTGAGAGGCAGTAACATTTATGAATAGTAAATATTGTATACTATGTATATTGTAAATGTAATGTAGGAAGACTCATCTTTCAAAATTAACCTTATTAAGCAAGGTCTCTACTACATGACCCATTCTGGAGACATTAAAATGACTAAGCAATAAGCATGTAATTATATAAGTTCTAGAGTGGGGAACAGTTAAGAAAACACCAATTTAGAAATTAATCTTATTCAACACGGAATCTACTATATTCTGGAGACCTGATGATGACTAGGGTGGAGAACATCTCACCTACAGAGATATAAAAGATGGAGTACATTATTTGACGTAATTCTATAGAACGGCCTCTATCAGGCAAATGTATTTAGCGTTCTCTGTACATCTCTACATACCTAGTAGGAATATATGCATGCAACCTACACACACCGAAAAAATTAGGGTAACGGACAAGAAATCGTGTTTTTTTCGACTTGTTATGTATTTTGTAGTTAGTTAGTGGTTGGTTTTTTAAATCCCTTACATCTTTGAAATGATGAGGAGAAAAAAAAATTGTGTTTTGATTTTTATAGTTTGGTGCCTATTTATCGACTATAGCAGCTTCAAATCAAAAATATTGTAACGTGTTTTAAACTGAGTTTATTTTTTTCTACTGTTTATCTTTAAACGCATTACAAAATGAGTGATTTTCCTGCGACTGAAGTTGCCAGAGCCATAGCAATGACTGATGTGGGTCATACCTTACGTTCAAATACAGTGTAGGTGTGTCGGTATCTATGGTCTATTACAGTGTTCAACGGTATAGTTAAACAGTCTTAAATGTGTTGGCGCGGGCAAGGAAGAAATTGGGCAACTGACTCTTTAGATGACCGTTTTATAAGGGCGCAAACTTGGATAATGTATTTTGTTGTGGCTTTGGAAAAATGCATGTGGCGTGTGTAGATCAGTACCACCATATTATAGCAACAGGAAAAATATAGTACAGTTGAAGATTAAACATGAGAGCTTCGATCAAATCTATTTTTTTATGATGTTGTAACTTTAAATTTATGGTTTTTAGCATTGTTTCCTTTATTTGTGTCTATAAGACTTCGCCGTCATCTGATTAAATCGGATATTTGTTTGGATGACTAGGCCGAACGTTGATTTAACAACATCACTCACGACGCGGACGTCCAACTAGTTAGCGAATTGTAATATAGTCCTTTGAACAGAGCGGATAGAACGTTCGGCATATTGTTGGATGACGAGTTGTTCTTTAGTCATTCAATTAAATGTGGTCATTCAATAATCGCTCTAGTCTTCAATCAAATAGCAGATTCCTCCAGATGACTGCGACATATCTAGTATCTTATTAAAATCCTCCGATTCAATAGATTTTCCAGAAAGTTGACGTCTTCAGAAGAGTATATTTCGTGAAGTAAAAATTTAACAAAAAAATAATATTGATTATTTTTCCGACCCAAATATCGACCAATAGAATTGCACCATTCGACGTCACGTGGTACAACCTACATGGTATTATACTGATAATTTTTTGAAAATTTTCTCTGGTCGTTGACGTCAAACTGACAGGTTGAATTCAATTGTGAAATTATTGGCCGACATTTGGGACGGAAAAATAATCCCCCGAATACCACACGAGCTTCAAAATTATCTGGCATTTCCCTCAAGGTTCCCTGCAAACAAATAAAGTCGTCAAGTTTTTCAGGAAAAATCACTCGCGCTTCGCGCTCGTGATTTTTTAACCTTGACTAAAAACTTGACTCCTTCATTTGTTTGCAACGAACCTATCGGAAAATACCCGATAATTTTGAAGCTCTTGTGGTATTATAAGTGAAAAAACCTTCGTTTTTCTTAAAAAGATATTTATAATGACGCCTTATTTGATTAATATATTAATTATATTATTATTATAATCATAATAAATTTATATAAAAGGAGATTGTGAATGTTGGGTTGTAGAATAAAAACGCCTTCGTCACAATTAATATTTTATTATTCCTTCACTTGGTACATTCACTTGATAGTTTTCTTAAATCTTAAATAAATCACAAGGCACGGCTATGGCACTAATAGACCGCACTGGTCGGATCAATTGGCTCGCTGATCATCTCTTCAAAAAATGTAAGCGATCGACTGACAACTAACCGACTGGAGGGGAGGTTAAGTTGTCAGGCGGTAGATTATGAATACCAGAAAACCTTGTCGATGGAAATGTTCTAT
Organism: Colias nastes; assembly: GCA_907164665.1. Classification (NCBI taxonomy): domain Eukaryota; kingdom Metazoa; phylum Arthropoda; class Insecta; order Lepidoptera; family Pieridae; genus Colias; species Colias nastes. Next base: position 14,183 of record CAJQZM010035355.1, read on the forward strand.
GTATGATTTTAAAATTTGTAACACGAATCTATTTCTTTTTCTGCAAAGGAATTATTTTTATATAATTTATCCATACTATTATTTAATATTATAAATGCGAAAGTAACTCTGTCTGTCTGTCTGTTACTCAATCACGCCTTAACTACTGAACCAATTTGCATGAAATTTTGTATAGAGATATTTTGATACCCGAGAAAGGAACTACTTTTTACCCCGGGACATAGGATAGGTTTTATCCCGCAAATCCCACGGGAGCGGGAACTATACGGGTTTTTCTTTGACTGCGCGGATGATGTCGCGGTTGGAAAGCTAGTATTTTTATGAATCATGAAATCATCGGTTCACCCAGTTAAAAGTGCGGAGGTAACGGAACCAACAAAGAGTTCAGTTGAATTGAGAATTTCGTCCTTTAAAGGCGTCGGTTAAAAATGTTGTTATCGGTTTAAGTCAGTTTTGACTTTCCTACGATTTTATTATAGTATTTGGATTGTTTTGGACTCTTAAAATATATGATAGAACAGCAATCAATCTTTTTTTTTAATATTCTATGCACAGGAAAAGCCTGGTTATTTAAATTTTAGAATTTACCGATAGCCCATAAAAAGATGTAGGCGGTAGTGACATGCCATACTTTTCCATTGTGACTGAAAGCCCGCCATACCGACGCGAATGCGTTGATTTAAAAAAACAATTCAACCATTTGTACCAGGCTAACTTTTGCACAGGTAACCATCGTCGTGCAGCCATTTACGAAAATCGCCATGCCATACTTTTCGGACGATTCCAAATGGTCGCCATACCGCCGAAAATCTGCAAAAAATTTTTTTTCGCTGAAATTTTTGTACCAGTATTGCATTTGGATTTTTAGAGAGTATTTGATAAAATGTGACCATTATTATATTTGCCATACTTCTAGTAGGGGAAAAAGTGCTGCCATACTCGAAAAATTAATTTATTATTAATTTATAAGTGAAAATTTCAACCACCTAGATCTTGTATTTATATTCGTTGAACCTCAAACTTACAGGAAAAATTAGTGCCATACCGTTACAAATCGTTCAAAATACGAATAAAATCTTACAATAAAAAAAAATCTTATACACAATCGCCACCTCCCACAGGTATGGTATTATCACACTTATATTTATAATCATTCAGGAGTTGTTGAAAAAAAAATTTAGGGTGGTACAGATTTTCGGCGGTATGGCGACCATTTGGAATCGTCCGAAAAGTATGGCATGACGATTTTCGTAAATGGCTGCATGACGATGGTTACCTGTGCAAAAGTTAGCCTGGTACAAATGGTTGAATTGTTTTTTTTAAATCACCGCATTCACGTCGGTATGGTGGGCTTTAAGACCCACCGGAAAAGTATGGCATGTCACTACCGCCTACATCTTTTTTATGGGCTATCGGTAAATTCTAAAATTTTTGTGTTATAAATCGTTTGACTTTCGCTATTTATCCGACAAGTTCGACTAACGCCCACGCGTCTAGTCTGCCGGTACCAGCGTTCTGACCATCACTTTTCTTTTTGTCATTGCGTACTAAGACCCCTGTAGAACCGCCATCCTGTTACAAATGACCCTGAATTTTGTGTCAGTATCTCCCGACTCCCGGCCTAATATAATAATATTTTACTGTCAAAAATTATCAACACTGGATATTATTCAATGACGCCTTTCAAAAACAAAACTAATTTACAAACAGATTTTTATATCTTTACATACCTATTTTTAACTTTCATTTCATGAACTGCTCATGTAAATACCTATTACAATCTGGTTTAATTTAACAAAACATTCAATTCGGTGAATTTTAGCGTTTTTTTTTTTTTTTTTTTTTTTTTAATGGCAAGAAGATATGACTATTTGCCAGTGCCAAGTAAAAGGTAGGGAATCCATACACGGGAAAATAGGATAGGACTACGATAGGACGGTATAGGCAAGGTGATCAGAAGAGTTAAAATCAATACAAATTACATTATGTGTATTATTACATATTTTTTACATAAACTAAATAGATTAAATGGAAAATAATAAACCTTACAATTTGACGTTATTCTTAAACATAAAAATAGATATATTAATAAAATATTTTTTAGGATACATTAATAGATATGACATACGAGTAGGAAGAGGAACATTTGAGGAAATTAATGAATTATAAAAGGAAGAATGATCGTATAAAGAGCAAGAGAAAAATATATGGTCTATATTTCCCTCACCCTCTCCACACTCGCAAACTTCAGTATTTAATACGCCAATTCTGGCTAGATGGCTAGGAATACACATATGTCCAATTCTCATGCGACTTATTGTAGATACAACTAATTTATTTGCTTCAACACCAACAAACCAAGGCTTTATTGGTATTGTCGGTTGAATTCTATAATAATTCCTTCCCTTACACTGCCCAGTATCTGCCCAGACCGTATTCCACGCTTCAAAGAGATATCGCTTCGGTAATGTCATAAGATCATGAGGGTAATTAATGTATGGATACATATCTCCACATTGCACCGCATCCTTTGCCAAACTGTCAGCCCTATCGTTTCCTTGGATTCCACAATGACTTGGGATCCAGGCAAAAGTCACCGAGTATCCCAGGTTAATGCATTCAGCTAACTTATTTCTGATTTCAAAAATAACAGGGTAAAATGGTTTATTATAGAAAGGATATTTATCTAAGCATTGAAGAGAACTCATTGAATCAGTAAAAATTACAGATTTATGTAGCTTCATTAATATTATATATTCTATTGCTTTTAGTAGGCCAAAGCATTCCCCAGTGAAGACTGAAGACTCCGGCGGTAACTTGATCTTTTGTGTAATCTTAAATTGAACGTGTAATATACCAACTCCAACACAACTATCAGTCGAGGTTTTAGATGCATCCGTAAAAATATGATGCCAATTGCGCCACTCCTTATCGACATTAAAACTAAAGTTTGCATTTGAATTCATATCATTCTTATTGATTCCTATATTGTACCGTATAATTGGTTTGATTAAAAGGCACTTGAAGTTATATGCATACAGAGGTAAAACTGGGGACTGAAAAATACTAGATGACATTGAAATGAGTTTTCGGTAACTTATAATTAAACAAGGTAATGATTTATTTTTCCAGAAAGAAGATGTACGTATCCGATCGTTTAAAATTTTCAACTTGTTTACTAATGGATGGTTGGTGAATACGAAAACACGGTGGTGGTTGGTGAACACGAAATAAAAATCTATCAGATAAATATTGCCTTCTGATCTTCAGTGGGGGATCTCCACATTCAACCTGAAGGGCATTAATAGGGCTCGATTTCATTGCACCTAACACAATGCGCAGAGCTTTAGCTTGGATTTGATCTAATTTCTTAAGTGCCGTTACGTTACCGCTTTCTAACAAAAACGTTCCATAATCTAGAACACTGCGAATCAAAGCATTATACACCAGTTTCATACAAAAAGGGTGGGCACCCCACCAAACTCCGGAAAGACACCTCAACAAATTAAGTGTACTTTCACATTTTGAGCATATGTACTCAACGTGAAAGGTACCAGACATTTTGCTATCTAAGACCACGCCTAAAAATTTTGTATGATTTTGGAGTGGGATCCGTTTCCCATCAAAACTAATATCAACCCTAGGAACTATTCGCGATCTCGTAAAAATCAGAGCGACGCTTTTGTCAACAGAAACATCCAATCCATTTTTATCTAGCCAGCCCTTAAGCTCGATGAGACCTTTATTTAAAAAAATACAAGCTGAATCTAAACTAGAATCTATAGTATATAATACAAGATCATCAGCATACTGAAGGGTGTTAATTCTATTATTAAACGAATCAGCTAAATCATGTGTATAAATATTATATAATAGAGGACTTAAGACCGACCCTTGAGGAAGACCCTTACTCATGGTACGCTGAAAATGAACTGATTCATCAATATTCAAAACAATATATCTCTCTTCTAATAAACATATGATGAAATTAATCAAAACGTCAGGAATTCCAAGTCTGAAAAGTTTCTGCTGTAGGATTGTGATAACCACATTGTCATATGCTGAGCGAATATCAACAAACGCAGCAACAACATGTTGATTATCCGAAAAAGCAATATTAATATCAGAAGTCAGTATGGAGATGTTATCAATGGCGCTTTTCGCCTTACGAAATCCGTATTGGCTATTTGATAAAAAATTATTGTGTTCCAAATACCACTCCAGTCGATTTTTGATTAAATGCTCTGAAATTTTGCAAAGGACAGATGATAAAGCCACTGGTCTATATGATGATACGTCACTTGAAGATTTATTGGGCTTTAAAATAGGAATAATTTCTTGTAATTTCCAGGATCGCGGAATGTTCCCAGAAATCATAATTAAATTTATGAGGTCCAGATAATATTTTAGACCAATTTCTGATAGGTGAGATAAAAAGGAATATGGAATCCCGTCCATACCCGGCGCAGAATCTTTAACACACGAAAGAACTCCTTTAAGTTCCTCTAAAACAAACGGAGATACTATTAAAGAGCTATAATTGTGGTCTGTAGGGGAGATAATAGATAATGATTTCCCAATGTAGGTACTCTGGCACTGTAGATGGAGCTAAATTATCCATAAATTTGTGAGCTAATTCCTCAGAAATGACGGATGTTTGTTCCCTGAAAGCAGATCAGAAACGCCTGATGTTTTTCCACACTTCACTTGAACAAGTATCTGGTGATAATGACGAACAAAAAGATTTCCAACCTTCTTGTTTTTTCTTTTTAAGAAGTGATCGGGTAAAGTTAATATTTTGAGAGAGGTTTTCAAAATTAACATCAGACATGTCATTTTCATATATTCTTTCCATACGCTTCCTTTCTTTAACTGCATCACTACATTCTTTATCCCACCACGGTGGGGTAGGAACTTTAAAACTTTTAGCAGATTTATGCCGGAAAGTTTCATCAGCAGCTTCAATCAATATTTTCGCTAAATATTCAGAGCAAATCTCTTCATTACCTGCCTGACTTTCAGGTAGATCTTTAATACGTAGATCAACCTTTTCTTTAAATTTATACCAGTTAGCATTGTTCAATAGGTACTTCAACCGTGGCTTTCTTGTTGTGTTATTAGTATTTCCTATGGGAACTGACATTAATAGCGGGAAGTGATCACTGCCGAATGAAGATGATAAGGGACGCCATGATATGGATGATGCTAAACCTGGCGAACAAAGAGAAAGATCTACCGCACTCAGATTTTCATTCGCTCGCGTACGTCGCGTTGGTTCTCCTGTGTTAAGTATACATAAATTATGCATGTCCATAATATCTAAAAGTTGCTCACCACTACTAGTAGTAATACTACTTCCCCAATATTGGTGATGGGAATTGAAATCACCAAGCAACAATAAAGGTGTAGAAATTGATCTTATTAAATTTTGTAAATAATTAAACGTTGATGCTGAATTATACGATATATAAATTGAAATGATTGAAATATTATTTTTTAAGCTAATGCCAACACTATTTACATATTTATTATTGTGCGCTGGTAATATTAGACGTTTAAATTGAATTGACTTTTTAATAAGTATGGCAGCACCACCATACCCATCAACTCTGTCATCACGAATACAAACATAGCCTGGAATGCGAAAAAAGAGATTTGGTTTTAGCCAAGTCTCATTTAGAGCGATTAAAAAAGGATTATGCTTATTTATTATGTGAATTAGGTCTGACTTTTTAGGTATTACGCTTCTGCAGTTCCACTGTATTATTTTGGAATCCATGATTACTATTTAAACTATCAATTAATTTATATAAAGTGGCAACGTTGGACGGTTTTAAGGTGTTATTCTTTAATAATGTGTTGATAAGGGAAGTAATTATGTCCATTATCTGGGAAGTTTCAGTATCATTAGGGGCTACTTGATAACCACATCCATTTTCAGGCGTAGGTATCTGAGCTTCCCTGATAATCGTATTGTGAGCTATTTTGTCAAAACCCTTGTTCATCTTCGGAGGCGATTTTGGTTTCAAAAAATAAGTTTTTTTGTAAGAAGAATTTGTAGTGTTTACATTTAATCTGTTTGGGGATGAATAAGCCGGTGAAGATATTAATACATCCCCATACGACTTTGATATTTGTGGGTAAAGTTTACTTGCCTCACCATATGAAATGTTTTTTTGAGCCATGCTAATTTTAATGTCTTTTTGGCGTTTAAACTCTGGACAGATTTTGTTGATTGCATAATGAAACCCTGAACACAACAAACATGATGCACAATCTTCTTCTACTGTACAAGTGTCACCGGAATGGTCTTGGCCACACTTGTAACACCTGGGTTTAGATCGGCATATATTTTTAGTATGACCATACCGACAGCATTGATAGCATTGGATGGTAGGGAAAATATATAGGTTAACTGGTAGGGAGTTATAACACACATACACACGTTCGGGTAAAACTTGGCCATCAAATGTTAAAACAACTGATTGTGTTGGCTTCCAAGATACAGTACTGTTATTATTTACTTTGTAATTTATTCTCCTGACTTTAATAATTTTACCGCAGCCTACTGGGGTGGACACATTTTCTTTTATTTCTTCAGGTGACCATTCAGTTGGTATTCCCTTAACAATGCCAATTCTAGTGATATTAAACAATGGAATTTTTGCATTAAGGTTGTATGAGCTTAAATTTTTATTTTTGATAAAATCATTTGCATCCTGTGCTGTAGTAAATGCAACTATGCAACGGTTTCTGCCTATTTTTTTTATACTTCCAGACACAATATTCTTAATATTATTGTTTTTTAAAAACCTTCCGAAAGTTATGGGGTGCAATGTGGAGCCATCCCCGGGTGATGATTCAGTTCGCTGAACATGAACAATGTAAGGATAAGAATCTGTACCTACATATTCACATCGACTATCTTGCATGGAACTAGTATCAATTAGTTTAGGTTGAATATTAGGTTCATTTTGCCTATTATCAACATGAGTATTTTCTGTTAACATTAGCTCGTTTAATTCATTATTTTCTTTTCTTCTAAGACGTCTTTTTTTTGGAGTATTCTCCAGAACTAAATTTTTATCTAGACATGTATTTGTAATAGTAACATAACTCGCTACCTCAGGACCGGGGGTACCCAGCCCTGGGGGATTAGGATCCGGCGGATCGTTCATCTACCGAATCTTACCCTATGAATTTTTGGTTTTTACATACTATACATAAAATATAAAAAAAAAACTTACCTATACGAACACTACTATACAAAACTTATTAAATATATACAATTCTACAATTATAAACTATATATACAAAACCAAACTCCACTGATCATATATTAAATTAATAATTTTAAGCTCAATTAATTAAAATTACACCCGCTTCGTTCGAAGATTCCCGCGCTTTTTTCAATTTTAGCGTTATTTTGCATAAAAAAAAAACCGCACGTAAAGTCCCCCGTCCGAATCGAACTGACACCGTCAAATTTCGTCGAAAATATGCAATAGAGTTAGAGGTGAGGTTTTATGTGGGTTTTATTATAAATTCGAGTTTTTTCTTGATAATTTAACGATCATAATGAAAATTGAAAAAATAAAGAATACAAATTGTTACAAATATCATAACATATTTTTTGGTATAAATTTCATGTATAAATATGTAGCCGTTTTCCTAACAAAATGCGTTTTATGTTCGAAAATGGGTTGATTTGTATGTATTTTTTTATGTTTAGGCCGTTCTAAAATGAAAAGTAAAGAATACACTTTGTTAATTATATCCTTGAGTATCACATATATTTTTTTTAAGACAATCGTACCAACAGTTTCCTCAACAAAATTCAATATGTATAAGGTGTTTTTCGGTTTTGACCATAGTGATCACCAGATGTGTATTAAAATAAATAATATTAAAATTAACTATACACAGCAATATCACAGATTAGTAAATAGTTACAACGCAATACAGAAATTAATTAAAATTAAATGTTTTAAACTGAATAATGTTAGCACACATATGTGAGTAGGTACAAGGCATGCTCCGGTTTTGCAACTCATATTAGTCAAGAAGAAAAATGACAATATGAATCAAGATACAAATCGCATTGAAAAAAACAAATAAAATAAATTTTACTTATTATACCTATTATATGTGAAACAAGATGAGGCATTTATACCATATTATGTATAATGTAAAACGTAAATTATTACATACTTTCACGCAGTTATGTAAGGCACGTGTGTTTTAAAATACGTGTGGAATTTGTGAAATAATTTCGTCATGTTACAGTGGCATATTAGCGACGGTAAATGGTAATGGCGGGTACCTAATGACAAACTTGGAGTTTCACTTGTATAATACATATTATTATTTTATTTTACGTATGGGTAGCCCGCAGGTTACACTTAGGCATATTCGGGGAATGATTTACTTACACATTTGGATGTTATGTGATTTAAATTTCACTAGCCATTCGCCTGTTTTCCTTTAAACAGATAATGTGAAACTCTGTGTTAATTGAGAATATAAACTAGGTATCATTAATATGGCTTAACTCCAATAGTTATTATTTATAAAACTACCTAGTCCCGCGGACTAACTAAGATATAAAGTAAGTAGGTAACTTCGTGCACTAATAAGAAACAATAAATTATAACGTTAGAATATGCTATTTCTATATTGTTCTAAAACAATAAAAAAATATTTTTCTTTAGGATATAAATAGACGTTTCATAATAAATGCGAAATAAAGTTTGTCTCGATAGAAATAACGAGACCCTCGTCTGCACAGTCATGACTTGTAATGAAGCGTCGTTAGTGTTAAAATATAAATGCTAGATTTTCTTTGCCTCAAGATAACGGTTTTAGATCTTTTAGTTTCATATTTGTTTAATAACTATATTTCACTGTAGTTACTAAGAAAGATCTAGA
>CAJQZM010035358.1:0-29253 GCA_907164665.1 Colias nastes
CGGAGGGTGAAATATATAATATGTTTGTAATGTTGTTCTTTTTGCTAAAAATTAGCTATGAATCATACACGAACATTCGTTATTTGTAGTTTGAAATTTTGAAAAAATAAATTTCGTTTTTAATATAAATATTTTTTTTATAGCAAAGCCTCAACGCGTCTAACTCACATACGTATAAAACACCCGTCGACGTTTATATGCACTTTATGTGGGCACAGCTTCGTGAGCGAGACTGGACTGTATTGTCATAAGAAAATCGTGCATACTAAAGAAGTATGTTTTTTTAATACTTTTCTGTGTTTGTAATTAATCTGTGATTTGATAAAATGAAGGAATTGTTGTCCATGTTTTTTTTGTTGTATTTGCCTCATTACATATGATAGTGATTGCAATAAATAAATAATGTTTTTTTTTTTTAAACATTACCATCTATCTGTAACCTATCTCTCTGTAACTATACTGTAACCAAATGAAAAAAGATAAGTAAGTTAGGGACTCTACTTATATAGAAAATGCGTGGAACATTTGCTCACATATTATGTATATTTCTAATCAACCTAATACCCTCATATATAAATCTCTGTTACACAAAATAAAAAAAAAACCTGTATTTACCTTTTTATATTATATTTCTCCAGGAAATAGAGGCCAGCGAGCGACAAGAGATAGAACCGAACAGCACTCTGTATTGCGCCGAGTGTGCGCTACAATTTCACAACGAAGCTGCATTTGCGACGCATTTTGGCAGCTCTAATAAACATGCTGAAACTAATCTGTGAGTAATTTTATATTTTTAACTTATTTCTGTAGGCAAAAATTTACTTATAAAACTTTATTGCTGTAGGCAGTTGATAATAATAAGTGTTTTAATTACTTTCAACAAAATGAGGGTAGTTTGGTATCAAGTTATAATACAAGAATAATATTGCAATTTTTAGCTTCGTCACTTATTAGCTTCCAAACCCCAAAAAATTGTGACTTGACAGTGCGTGGGCTTGTATAATTGTTGTGTTAAAAATTGAACCATGAACGCTCTGATATTAAGTTTAATAGCATTCAAATGCGTATTATATGAGAAGTTATTAAAGAACGGAAAGAAATCGATCTTATGCCTAGCCACAGAGCCCCAGTAAATTCCTAAATAAAAAAGAAAATTTCAGTCATGAAGACGATATAGTTTATTATTATCAACTTTCTACAGCCATAACGTTAGTTTTAGAAAGAAGGATAACCTCATCCGTACAATAGTTAACGTGTGATCATAGAACAGAATTATTTATTTTATTTGAAACACTTTATTGTGCTGCCAACATAACAATAGTAGGAACAATAAAAACTTAATTAATTACTTTCAGATCAATAAAGCCAGTGAAAGCTAAGAGCGACAGAAAATCCCGCGGCCGACCGAGGCGTTCCAACTCTAACATACTCAATAACGGCATGGCTACACCTAGTCATTGTGAAATTGTAAGTTTTTTTAGAATAGAATAGAATAGAAAACACTTTATTGTAGAATGCACACAAAAACAAAATTTACAGAAACGATATGTAACTTAAAATAAATGTACAATTTGGTACATTTATTTTAAGTTACATATTAAGCTATTGCATAGCTTCTATCGCGGGCCTTGAGCGCGGGGACCGAATCGAGAAATTCCGTAACGAAAAACCTCACGCTTTCCACTCCGACGGGCGCGGAGGTGTGGCTTGAAGGCATAGCATGCAATAGCTTTACCGCGGCAGTCCCCGAGTGCCACACGTCTTTTTTTTTATAATATCCTTTTATTCTTTTTTGTTCTTTGGTTTTACGGTTATGCATAAGAAGAATTTAAAAGTATTCTGAGGTGAAACTTCTTGACGGCTGTGTTAGCGTCTAGCACCATAGCGTCGGCAGATAGCGGTCTAACCGGTCTCTCAGTGCCAGAAATTATGTTAGGGAGCCTCCTCTTAATAGGCCGTTGTGAAACCGTTAGTCGACAAAATAAAAACATAGTATAAAAATAATAAATAACCTTCTATAATAATAATAAAAAAAAGACGGGTTGCACTCCGGGAGTGCCGGCAGAAGTGAAAACTTGATTATTAACGTTCAGCATGTTTGATATTTTGGAATGGTATCCGTCTTACGCATGGAATATAAGGGCTAAAAAAAAAAAAATCCGTCTTACGCTTTTTCGATCAGGCCACGTGTCCTGACGCGAGTTTAAGATTTTATACCCAACGCCGCTAAAGAAGTTTTCACTTCAAAAAACTAAACTACAATTAATATTTTCAGTGCAAAAAATTCCTATCGAACGACGTGCAAGCCCGCAAACACTATGAGTCTGAACATCCCGGCACTGACTTCCTCAAGCGGTACATGTGTGATATATGCGGACATACTACACGAGTAAGTGATTTTTTGACGTGACAACGTCTTATAATTCGATAGAGCCGGCTGCACGCACGAAAAAACATGACTCATGCGGCGTTACCTCGCTCTGAGGCGTTCCATGTAAGGCTTGAAGTGCGAGCGAGAGCGCGGAACGAGCGACAAAGAAGCACAATCGGACGTTGTCACGTTCAACTATCGCCAGTAAACCGACTTTACAGACAACCAATTTTTTTATATTTTAATAATATAGCGAAACTAGAGTTGTGTGTTTATTTATTTTAGTAAAGCAAAAACATGTGTAACACGCAATTTATGATTATGAAGTTAACTTAGTTTTGTGTTGAAAAAGACTATATTTTTTCCTGTAAGAAAAATCAATTTCGATTTATCATATTATAATTTTTGAAAAATTTGTGCTACTTTTTTTGTAGACAGTTACCTTAAATATAAAAAAACTAGCGGTCCGCCCCGGCTTACTTCAAGGAATATAATAAAAAAAGAATTATCGAAATCGGTTCAGCCGTTCACACGTGATGCCGTGACAACGCGAAACGGGTTTCATTTTTATATATTCATATAGATATAGATAAATAATTTTTATATATACAGGGTGTCCCACTATCGGTATACTAAGCGCGAAGGGACTATTAGTTTTGCATACACTGATAACGTAAAAAATACTTAAACAAAAAAATTACACCAAAAATTTTTTGCTAAATGTCATTTTTATATATTTCCTTAAAATTCATGTATTCTTCTCTAGCTTCGCGCAGCCGGCATACAACGCTTCGCTAATGTGAGCATTTTGTCTATGAAAACATAATGTTAAACGATTGTAACTTGCAGCAACACGCAAACCTAATGGTGCACATGCGTACACACACGCTTGAGAAACCGTACGCGTGCCCACACTGCGAACGGCGATTTAGCATGCCCAGCAATAGAGATCGACATCTTGTGGTTAGTAATCAAATATTAATAAATAAATAATAAATAAATATTGAGGGACAATTTTCACACACGGCACGATCTGATCCCATACTAAGCTTTCGCTTGTGTTATGGAAACCAGATGGCTGATAAACACATATAATATATAATTATACATACAACATATAATTTTAAATAAATACTTATATAGATTATTAACACCTGGGTGTTAATTACACAGAGCAAACATCTATGTTCATCACACAAATATTTGCCCCGGGTGGGAATCGAACCCACGACCTGTGGCTTGGAAGGCAGGGTCACTACCAACCACGCCAACCGGCCAGTCAATATAATATAATTTGATATAGTTTCAAAACACGCTTAAACTCATCAAATTATTGTATAGTAACCGATCCTTGATAATTTGACAAAGTTTGAATTAAATCTGTCCGTTTAAAGTAGGTCAAAATCGACTCTAATGGTCAGTTACATATAAAACAGATGAAGCTAATAAGTTATTAAATCCATATCAAATACTATCAAACTAAATCTATGATTTTTTGTCTTATTGTCTATCTATTCTAATTTATTCTTTCACATTTATAAGCACATTTAATACTTAAATTTTAAGGTACACACCGGCGAAAAACGCTTCCAATGTGAGCATTGCAACCGTCGCTTCTCGCAAAGCAGTGCGGTCAAATTGCACATACAAACCGTCCATCTTAAGATACCCTACGCTCCATGGGACAAGAAGAATAGAAAAAGGAAGAAAGACACAGCAGCCGCAGTTACACTGCAGAAACAAGAGACACAGAGCGAATATATTAATGCGTATATGTTTAATTTGTAAAATAATTATAATGGATTTGATAATTTTGATATGGGAAAAAATTACAGGAGAATTGGAAGAATTTATGTTTGTTGGTCACTCTTGACCATTTTTTTCTTTTTAATTTGTCAAATATATTTATGTATTGCATTTAATGATGTAGAAATAACAAGAATAAATGTTTTGAATTGATGGTATATGTGGTATGTATTTCTTGTTTGTATGTCTACTTTTAAATATAATTAGACTAAGCCGGTTTCTAATGCTGCTTTCTGAAGACAGATTCACTAATAGACTTTTTGACACTTGATACAGTTTCCATACATTATCTGAAATTTGTTTCTGACAGTTAAGCCAAAAAAATATACCCTGAAATGAGGAAACCGGTCATAAATATAGCTAGAGTTAAGATCTGGAATTAAATTAGACAACTAGTGCATATAAGAAATATTATAAAAATGGATGTTCTTATGTTTGATAAAAAAAATGTGTGCGTGCACTAATGTACACACGTAAGAAGTGAAACTTCTTTATGACCTTATTTTTCAAAAAATAATTTACTATATTATGCAACTTTACAGAAATACGTTGATCACGCGTGGTAGGGATAAGAAAAAGATGGCGCGTAACGGAAAAATGTCACGCGTAACGAAAAAATGTTACACTAAATTTTTTTCCAACCCCGATAAAGAAGTTTCACTTCAAAAAAGAAATAAAATTTTGGTAATGAAGTATGTAAAGAATGAATTGGATGAGATTATACATATAAAATATTTTTTTTTTGTCTGCTATTTATAAAGAAAATTGGAAGTAAATTTCTGTCTGTTATGCATTAAGGAAATAGGATAAGAAATGTAAATAATATACTTTGTGCTACCTGTGAAAATATTTCTATATGCTAACCCTTTGAAGATGCGCATTATTTTCGAGTTTACTGAAATCAAATTACTTGACTTAATAAACTTTAAACATAATATTCTCAATTCTAAGGTTTTTCTGTCTCATATAGGTATTCCCTATTCCATATTTCTTTACAATAGATAAAGAGCACACTCCATGTAATTTGTGTTTTATGCAACTATTTGTAAGGATGCTGTAATTAGCTTTAAACTTTAAGATCGACTGACTGGATTTATAAATGTATTATTATTGGTATAACAAGAACTTAACTGTAAATTGACTTAAAATCGCATATCTGAAGGAAACTTCTAGATACTTTGCAGTTTTATACTTTATTTCTCTAAATTTAATGTAACATTTTTAATCAGTAATATTACGTAATTTAACTGTATTATTGTCTACGCTTATAGGACTTTTTGTCGACGCATTTATGTGTGCTTAGGTAATATGTATGTATGGATTTGTGTATGTAGAATATTATGTTATTCAGCCATAATAAATATTTCGTGAAAATAAAATGTGTTTTAATATCAAATGAATTTTATGGAAGTACATAGTTAAGATATTTTAATTATTTCTTGAGCTTTACTAACTAGTAGACTTATTATGTTCGATTAATTTCGACTTTTATTACTTAATTAAATTTGACATAGGTACCTACAAACAATAATATAAAAAAAAATTAAACAAGACGTATGGTAAAATGCCTCTAAATTTGAATAATATGGACTAATTACGAATTACTTACCTTCATTTTCAATAAAAAGTCACCAATAATCTTCATTCATTTATTTCATTTTGTACATTTCACACTTTCTACTTTCTACGCATAGAATTTGCAACAGAAAACAGTAACAGGTATTATTGTCTTTACACATAATAATTGACAATATTATAAATAACTAGATTAATTTTTGGTATGTAAATAAAGCAATTTTTATAAATCAAAATATTATTTCAACAATGGCGCCAAATGGAAGCCCGAAGCACTGAGATAAATTAAAGTCAAATACAGATAACACAAACGTTCTATGTAGTAACATAAGATAGTGTTGCCATGTCATACTTAGGAATTTGTAAGTCAAATTATTAAATTAAATTCATTTAGCTGTTTTGTAAAAAAAACAACTCTTACCACAATTCTTAAGTATACCGGAATATTTTATACGCCGTAGGTATTGCTTATTTCATCCTAAATAATAAATAAATATATTCCACATAATATATCAGATCAAAATAATATATCACAACCCAAAATATTGAGCGGTATAAAAAATATAAAATTAAAACATGATACAAAAATTAACAATACAAAATAATATTTTAAAACTAGGTATATTTAAAAGGAATGCATACCAGATCAAATTATATTAAATTATTCAATAAAGGATCTTTATGTGCGCAAAACAATGTAAAGATTGTCTGTATAAAAATCACACTAAAAAGGAATGCTATAAATAAAATTGGAAATGTAAATAAATGCCTATAACTGTACTAACAAACAGCTGAAAAATTCTTTCATAATTTAACGAGTTTCACTTGTACAAATGTTTTTGGACAGTTCCATAACAGAGTATAACAAATTTTGCGAAGGCAGTTTACAAGCCCTTGTTGAAAACCACGTGGTCCACTTTCGGGTAGTTCTTTTTCATGAAGTCCTGTAACCGAAAAAAAATTTAAAAGCTACTATGACATTGACTTTATTTTGATTTACTTCAAGGTATTGAATAGGAGATAGAAGCCATGATAAAAAATCAGATCACATTACAATTTATCACAAAAAATGTTAACATTTATTTTTCCATACCATGTATGCAGGCATTGTATTAAATAATAGACCAATGTCAAAATCTGATGATATTGTAAGTTTTAAACATGATTTATCTTGGCTAGCACACTGCTACAGGCCACCCAATCCACCCTACCCAACAAACAAAAAAAAAAAGAAAAGGGACTGCCGCGGTAAAGCTATTGCATGCTATGCCTTCAAGCCACACCTCCGTGCCCGTCGGAGTGGGGAGCGTGAGATTTTTTCTTTACGGAATTTCTCGATTCGGTCCCCGCGCTCACGGCCCACGATAGAAGCTATGCAATAGCTTAAAAAAAACATTTTTCGCCCTAGCAACACCAACTCACCCTAAGCTCCGGATCCAAGCTGGCAACACTGAGCGTCGCGCGCTGATCGAATATCGCGCAGCACAGCGGCGTCGCGAACGTGACGCACAGACCGACGAGACACAGTTGGAACGGGATCACACCCTTTGGATGTCGGCAGAATAGACCACGACGGGTGGCTATGTTTGTTATTATTGGCGTCACCGCTAAGAATCAAGAAAACAAGATTTCAATTATACATCTGTGGGATATGCGTAAAAAATATCATTTTGTTTTAGCATAGGATAAGAAAACATCTGCATCGTTAGGAAGCCATCGTGTACAAGAACAGAAAGTTCGTCAACGAACGAACTTGACCATCTTGATGATCGATTATGACGATGACAACGATGAGGACGATGCTGATAATGGCGATGATGCTAACGATTTTGACAATGACAATTATAGTGACGACAATGATGTAAACGATGGTGGCGATGATCATAATGGAAACGATGGGAACAATGTGAATGACGATAATGATGACGATGGGGACTATGATGACGACGGAAACGAAGATGACGATGATGGCGATAAGAATTACATCGATGGTGACGACGATGACAATGACAACAATAATGACGACAACACTCACTCATGCCGGGCAGCGCCATGAGCACGCGCGAGAGTATCACTATGCTGATGCCGTAGACCGCGGTTCCATAGCTCACTGTGCTATGGATATTAGTGACAATGCTGTCGATGATGACGATGATAACGGTGGTGACATCGATGAAAATATGGTGACGACGATGAAAAAGATGGTAGCGATGATGACGATGACGTCGATGACAACGACGATGACGATAATGATGACGATGGTGACTATGATGACGACGGAAACGAAAATGACGACGATGACGACGACGATGACTTACTCATGCCGGGCAGCGCCATGAGAACGCGGGAAAATATCACGAGGCTGATCCCGTAGCGCGCCGCAACCTTCGACTCGCCCACGCGCTTGCCGTCCGGCGTGAATACTGGCGTGCCGTTCAGGAGCTCGCTGGAAATAAATATTTTGTAAATAGCCTTTGGACGAATAAGTTAATACAAATTTTGTATACGTATTACCGTAGAACACCGATGGTTTTCAATTTAATATCTCGCGAGATTATAAACTGTCGAAAAATTGTGAACTGTACCAAACAATTAACCGCATTTTTTTTAGTTAGTTTTTAATCTGTCCCTAATTATACATAAGTACCTATATGTATAGTTTGTGATTGATATCACGAATATGAACTACTTATAACGTCGTCGAGCGCTAGCTATCAACAGCTGCTTAAATACAGGCGTGTACAATTATGTACGTGTTGCAGAAACCACTCTCGACGCGAATACCTACGCGAATCGCATGGCGAACCACGTTGCGAATAGCGAATGTATTATTTATAATTATATTAAAAATTAATTTGCGTGTTCGTTATTCACCTCGTCATTCACCTCGCAATTCGCGCGAATGTTTTAATGCAGTATAAAACGATGCGATTTTGAGCTATTTTGCGATGTTAAATATTTAAAAATGATGCGTGTTAGAAACAAATTACCATTTTATAATAGACAGTACATAACTGAAGGAAGGAACGGAGGAAGGAAGGTGGAATTCCTCCATCGAAAAAGGGAGGATCCTCGACCAGTCTATTCGACTGGCCGGCCGTTAAGGCCCCGATGGATACTACTCGGGTCTTCCACGCAAGCCTTCACAGGCTTCGGGGTAACTGTTCGGGGCGATGGCCCCTTTCAGTGGTGGCAACGCCGCCTGCAACTACAGGCGGGGCACTGGGTGGGACCGGATGGTCCAAGGTGTCATGTCCGGGAGGTATCCTGCTGCAGTGCGATCCAGCCCGCGGTATCGCGGGCGATCTGCGTGCTGCTGCAGGGGAGAATGTCCGAGTGTGCTTCACCCGCCGCTCAGCGAGGTCGAGCTCGCCGGCAGAGTGCCGGTGAGCGCCCGTCAGCCAGCGGCGAGGAAGCGGTCGTGTCCTAGGAGATTAGGTCACGTGGTAGGCCTCTTATGTCCGGCGGTCGTCGATGGTATGGCGCGATGCCGTGCAAGTGCTGGGATCGCGCTCCGTCGGCGCGCGCGAACATAGAGGAACTCAGGCGGCGAACGAAGTCGTCCAGGCTCTCCATGCGCAGGTCCCTGGAGATGACCTGATTCCGTACGAAGCGTGGTGCTCCGGAGATGGTGCGGAGCGCTAGCGACTGCTGCGCTCGCAGAGACTTGCGGTCCGTCTCGTTGGTCAGTGCGAACCACGCAGGGGCCGCATAGGTAAGACGCGTGCGAACGTACGCCTTGTATATGCACAGCTTCGTACGGAGAGGCAGGTGAGACGCCAGCATGGGGCGGAGTATATTCCGCACGGCGCGCGTCTGGGCGACCACGTTTTTCACATGGGGCCGCATCGAGAGTGTCTTGTCAATGGTCACACCAAGGTACTTGGCCGTCGGTGACCATTCGACATTCTCGCCCATGAGAGACACCGGGGGCGGCAAAAGGCGCGCCCGCCCGATGGAAATCGCCTGAGTTTTCCCCACGTTGACCTTGAGTCTCCAGTCCTCCAGCCATGAGGGAAGCGCATCCAGTGCTCGCTGCATCTTTACCGATGCGTGCTTGGCGTTCAGCGAGGTGGTAATAAACGCAGCGTCGTCGGCATATAACGCTAAAATGGCTCCGCCAGCGACTGGGATGTCGTCCGTGTATCTGCTATAGCAGACGGGCGACAGGCAGCTTCCCTGGGGCACACCGGCTCGGATGGGGCGCTCTGTGGACAAAGCATCTTCAACCGCCACTTGAAAACGCCTGTCTTGCAGGAAGGTGGCCACAGTCTTAACTACTCGACGCGGAGTAGTAGACGTGGACAGCTTGTAGATGAGTCCGGTGTGCCATACGCGGTCGAACGCTTTCTCCATATCGAGGAATACTGCAACCGATTGTTCTCTCTTGTTGTAGGCGGTAGCGAGGTGGTGCAGTACTCTCGTCACTTGCAAAGTGGTGGAGTGTTCGGCGCGGAAGCCGAACTGTTCGTCGCGTGGCTGAAGGTGGGGCGTAATGTGCAGCAACAGTAGTTTCTCGAAGACTTTCGAGGTCGAGGACAGCAGAGTGATGGGGCGATAGCTCTCGGGCAGCATGATGTTCTTGCCTTGCTTGGGAATCAGGATGACTCGGCCGAGCTTCCACGGGGATGGGAAGTGCCCGGTACGGAGGATTCCATTGAAGAGCCGCGTCAGCGTCGCGATAGCTCGCGGGGGTAGGTGACGTAGCGCTTCGTTGGTGACTCGGTCGGGACCGGGGGCTTTGCGCAGTTTAGTTCGTCGAATCATCCTTTGGACTCGACCAGGGGAGAACACGACGGGATCTTCTGTCGGCGGTATCGGCAATTCTAAGTAGTCCATCACCTGTCGCTTGATGGTCTCTACATGCTGCACATTCGCAGTTGGATTAGGCGTAAACTGCGTCTCCAGGTAGTCTGCGAAAATCTCCGCTCGATCCTCGGCGCGGTAACGTGGGGTTCCGTCACCGGCCATGAGGGGTCTAATCGGAGAGGGCTTCCTGGAGAGCTGGCGGCAAAGGCGGTGCATGCCGGACCAGTCATCGCCGGCTCGCTCGATGGCGGTGTGCCATGATTCGACTGCTACCGTTTCCAGTGCGTCTGAAATCTTGGCTGCCAGAGCGTTCAGCCGCGTCTTCATGGTCGGGCATCGCAGGTTTTGCCATAGTCTACGCAGCTTCCTCTTCTTCTCTAACATCGCTTGAATGTAGGCAGGGAGCTGGGGTTTTCTACGAGTAGATGCAGCATCGAGTCTGGACTCTCGAAGCGCATTGGACATGACTGCGCTGAGGTCCGTTGCGAGTCGATCGACGTCTGCAGGGCTCTCTACTCTAAAGGACGGCGAGTGTTCAGCCATGTATTCGGCAAAGATTCGCCAGTCCTGGCGATGCTTTGGAGATGGCAACGATGTCGTCAATGGAGTCATTGTCAGCGTCAAGAGGACGGCTTGGTGGTCGGAGATGAGGTGGTCATCCAGGACGTCAAGCGACGGTGCGGCAACGAGGCCGCGAGCTACTGCTATGTCGATGACGTCCGGAGTGTGGGCTGCACAGTACGGGTAGTGCGTTGGGACCTCTGGTCCCAGCACCTCGTAACCGTGGCGGTCTGCATCGTCCAGTAAGCGTCTACCGTCCGGGCTTACGGTGTTTGAGTTCCACGCCGTGTGTTTCGCGTTGAAGTCGCCAGCGAGGATCGTGGGCAGTGGCGAGTCCAACAAGGTTCGGACATCAGCCACTGCCAGTCGATTTTGCGGCGGCTTGTAAAAGGCGAACACTCGGGTGGGCTGGCGGTCTATACAAATTTCCACGCCGAGGGCGTACGACGACTGCAGCTGTGGTACTGGCAGCAGTTGGTGTATGAGATTCCGACGGACCAGGACTACTAATCCCCTGTAAGCAGTCCCGATTGGCGAGGTGTGGTCCTCCCGGTAGACATAGTATCCGGAAACCTTCAACTTGTCTACTGGTCTGAGGTGCGTCTCGTTAACCAGGCCGATGTCCACTTGACGCTGGGAGAGCAGGGTTTTGAAGAGACGGGCTTTTTGCGCTGAGAGCCCGTCGGCGTTCCAAAAAGCAATGCGAAGCTCAGCCATAAGAGGCGCAGAGCTCCGCGATGCAGCCCAGGATCAGCGGTATTGGGTCACGCTGTTCCTGGATGGCCACCAGTACCTGATTAAGGGTGCTGATGACCTTAGTCAATCGAGGGTCCAGCGGCATCACTCGCTTCGCCTTCGTCCCCCGGGCGGGGGCAGCGACCACGGTGGACTTGGACGTCTTGGTTGGCTGCGGCGCGACTTGCGGTGGAGGGCGCGGCCTGGTGGTAGATGCAACAGGCGGTACAGTGGCTGGTGCAGGTGGTGCATTGAGCGGCGCGGTGGGCTTCGCAGCTGGCGGTGCTTCTTGCCGCGGTTGGGTGCGGGTGCGCTTGCCACGCCTACGGCGGCGTTTACCTGTCGGTCCTGGCTGGTTGGCAGCAGCCATGAGCGAGCCAGGTGCGTCGACTTCAGCTGCGGGCGCGTGCGCACTTGTAGCAGTGCGGGCGATAGTGCCGGCCCTGCGGTTGCGCGTCTCCTTGCGGTAGACCGGACAGTTCGCATTATTGGCCGTGTGGGCGCCGCCACAATTGGCACACGTCGGTGGTTCCTCTCGCGGGCGTTGGCACTCCTTCGCCGGGTGGTTCCCACCACACCGCACACAGGCTAATGGCCTGTGGCAGTTTTGGGAGGAGTGCCTAAATTGTTGGCAGCGATGGCATTGCGCGGGCCCCTTCCTGCCGCGCCATGCCTCAATAATGATCCCAGGCATACAGAGCAGTTCGCTGACCTCGTAAATGCCTGGGATGAGGTCCGGAGTCCGCTGCAATTGCGCGAACATCAAACAACCCGGCCTACCCGGGCGAGCTGGGATTGCGCGCACGTGCTCTGGGGTGAACCCGAGCTCGCGCAGCTCTGCCTCCACAAGTGCCGGTTCTGTGTTAGCCGGCAGGCCGCGGATCGCTACTTTCACGCTTCTTTCAGCGGGTAGCGAGTAGCAGAACCAGGAGATTCCGGTGTTGCTCTCCAGCTGCGTAAGGTAGCGCTGGATGACTCGGAACTCCTGGTCCGTCTTTGGCATGAATCGGACGCCCTTACCAAACGGACGTCCGTTCGGGGTGTGCCCGAGGACCTTCTTTAATTCTTTAAAGTGAGTTGGCCAGTCGGGCAGCGTCTCTACGATGAGCGGAGGGTAGCGGTTGGGCTGTTTGGTGGGAGGCGCGGCGCTTGCAGTGCCGGCGGAAGCAACAGTGTCGGTCGCAGTCACAATCTGGTTAGTTGGGGTGGGCGCAACGGCAGCGGAGGAGGTGGAGGGTATGGGTACTGGAGATTTTGGAGACGCGACCATGGCCGCGTATGTAGTGCCGGTTGTCCCGGTCTCCATAGGAGAGCCCGATGACATCGTCGGCATGTTCAGAGGAGGAGGCGGGGACGCTGTGAGAGTTTTCTCTCCTACTCTATGGGGAGGGAAGGGCCCCGATGGATGATGTCGGAAAGTTGTATATATGCTCTAGCGAAAACATTTCGCTTGCGCGATTCAGAGCGAGGTGTCGCTACATAGAGCTGATTGAATTGTGGAAGGGATTAGTGCCATTATATTAGTGCGCATAGACTTTGTCGCACCCGTATTACAATTATAGCTAGCGCTAAACAAAGCCGTTAGTTGGTATGCTGTGTTTAAACAAATGGGTGTTAAAACAAATGACTATATTAATATTATACTTAGGTAACTAAATAAAATGGCATTATTACTTACCCACTCCTCATCATGGGTATGTTTATAAAGTTAGCTCCACACACAGCAGCGAACGGCACAAGGCTCGCGTAGATGGGGCTCATGTTCTGAATACAAAAGCATCTAATAAGTATTAAAATTATGTAGTATGCTTGCTATTATAGAAAGTAATATTTGGCATATTAATACACGATGGTCTGGTCAAGTTATTTATGTGATGTGGATGTACTCCCATTTGTATTAACGGTAATTTTCTGCGTTGGCTACCCTCATTACCCGGTATAATACAGTCCTTTGTATACTGGAAAATATTTAAAAATATAGAAGCAAATATAAAATATTATCATTATCAAAGACAGACGGAATGTTTTAAATAAAAGTAAACAAAATAAACTCGCTTCAATATAGCCCGGTCAATTTAAACATTCGGTGCTACATAAAGTCCCAACAGGCTGAATTTCTGTGAAGTTGTTGAAAACATAATTATAAACAATGTCTAAAAGTTCCCCATCATTCCCCTGTAAGCTAAAAATTTTATTCACGGTCAAAGGTCAAAAAAATGAGTTTTTCGCGATTTTCAGCAAAACGGTAAGTTTTATCATAAAATACCTCAGGCAAAGATTGTAGATCATAAAATTATCTATAACAAATGTATCAATACTTTTTTTCTTACGAGCCACCGTTTCTGAGATATAACGATTCAAAAAGTTATAAAAGTTGTTATCGTCATAATATGCACACGTTTCCACGCCACCTATGAGGTAGTGTACTTAGCGCGTTTTTTAACGTGGTTTCCCCAATAGGCCTACTCCACGGGTCAGTTGTGATCCTGTTTAATGTAAAACTATTGCGAAATAACGGAAATTTTCAAAGATTGGGAAAGATAAAAGCGATGTAAATGAAAAAAAAGTGTTGAAGTTTATTCGTCTTATTCGTAAATTTCAAATTCTTGTTCTTCTTCTTGATCTTCTTCTTGTTCTTCTTCTTGTTCTTCTTCTCCTGCTTCTTCTTCATCTTCATTTTGGATGCAAGTAAATTGCGTCAATAGCGATGTATCGCATGATACTTCGTCGGAGTCAAACGAATCCTCCATTGTTTGTGATTCAATATTAGAGCACGACCGGCCTTGACAATTTGTGCATGCCAAAGAACAAGACAGTCCGACTTTTTTGCAACCACATTTAGCACTGCATCCCTTTTTGCAGTTGCAAAAAATAGTGTTCAGCAGTTTTTCCGGCGCAGGTGGAAGTAAAGTTTGAACTGGCTCTAATATATTGTTGACCAACTTCCAACCCCAGTCTGTAGGGTCTAGCTGATCATAACCAAGCCACACTTGAACTTGGTAATATACTCGAAAAAGATGTTGGTGAGCAGCAACTGAGGTTGGAGGAAGACAAGCTAGTTGAACTTGTTTTTTATGTTTAGTGTTTTTAACGAAACATGCATATCGATGCTTATCTAAACAGGTAGTTTTTTTAGGAGCTCCGTACATAGAAAGAAGAAAGCGGATGCCGTTGGTAATAACTTCTTGTTGAGTTGAATTACTCTTTTTAAAAACTTCAGCACATTGAATTAAATCTTGTTTTACAAACATTTTGAAAACTGCTGGTTTACCCCTCCTGTAAAATGCAGATGTCGTATCACAGCCAGTTATTGCGTGTAAAAATAGTACATGATCTTTACACTTAACTAAAGTAAATAAACTTTTTGATGAATATATATTTGATTGATGCTGAGCTTTTCCTGGTTTTAAGAAAAAAATAGTTTTTTCAGTTGTCGTTCGAGCAGTGAGTATTACAAGTAAGTCAACATCTTCACCTCATTGACAAACAATTTTATGTTATAGAGGTTGTGGAAACATTTCTTTAAGTTACTAAGGGCCAATACAGAGATTATTTATTTAAGATATAGAGGTTGCGTATTTTAAGTTAAAGAGGCTTTGAGCTCTGATGGGAAGGGAACATATTATTTTTTGAAGTTACAGAGGTTTTTATGTTACCGAGATTTAAGTTATCGAGGTTCTACTGTATAAGTTACAATGACCGATAGAAAAATATTTAAACATTTAATATATAATATACATATATATATATATATATATTATATAATATATTACAACTCTAGATGTATATACGTGGCGTACTCATGCATATTATGACGATAACAACTTTTATAACTTTTTGAATCGTTATATCTCAGAAACGGTGGCTCGTAAGAAAAAAAGTATTGATACATTTGTTATAGATAATTTTATGATCTACAATCTTTGCCTGAGGTATTTTATGATAAAACTTACCGTTTTGCTGAAAATCGCGAAAAACTCATTTTTTTGACCTTTGACCGTGAATAAAATTTTTAGCTTACAGGGGAATGATGGGGAACTTTTAGACATTGTTTATAATTATGTTTTCAACAACTTCACAGAAATTCAGCCTGTTGGGACTTTATGTAGTAGTACCCTCATTTTTTGGTTTAAATTGACCGGGCTAAATATGCGAATAGACAACATGAGAATATTTTATAAACAACGCTCTTGAAATTGAAATTTCATGTACCTTTCGTGCAACGTGTGTTTTATTTTTGACTTATTATTTTTCCTTTCTTTTAATATTTTTGCTAATTGTTATGGCAAATAATATGGTAAGCTAAAATGAATTTGATAATGGATTACATTCATAATATGACATAATATTATGTAAGTAGGTAATAAGCCCCATAATTATTCATGGTTGATGGTAAACTTTTGTTTAGCAACAAAATTAAATTGCAATTGCAAAGTCGCTGGCAACACTGCCTGTTGGCTGTTGCGGAGTTTAAAACTTTAGGCTCGGAGCAATTAACAAGTAATTGCTCCGAGACTTTAGGTTTGTTATAATGCCATTTGAATGTTCTCGTCCGTAGAGTAACAAAATCTAAACAACAGCAACGGTATTGATCAACTGTTGCTCAACAAATGTTTACCATAAGTATTATCTATTTAGAACGTGATACAATAAGCATTTTAGTTCAAATAGACGTTAACGATTAAAACATGACCATTAGTCTATTATATTAAATCAAAACCTCGCATAATATTATCTAAACCAATGATCTAAACCATTGAGATATACATATGGAGACGACACCGCCTACATCACTTATGTTCCGCTCAACATACGCCATATGGCGTAACTGCACGCTCATTTTTTATTTGTTTTAAAGTGAAACGCATCAAATATGCCTTCGTGTGTGTTACGATATTGCACAAATAATACAAATAATACGGAAAAGTGCAAAGGAATAACTTTCATCGGTAAGTACCTAACTAGATAATAATTTTTAAAACTTAGTTAGAGCAAAAAAATGGCGCACAGATTTTGTTCGTGGTGTCTCCTCCATACGTAGTAATATTATCTCAATGATCTAAACAAACATTTTCAGCTTTTCTGCATTACTATAAATCAATATTATAACGTAGTAAATTACGCTACGGCGTAGTAAGTAAATTCTAAACCAACGAGTAACTAGTAGGTATTTGAATTAGGTAAGTATTTTATTACTAATCACAGAGTAAGTAATATTTAGTAATAGAAGGTAGGTATTACTAATTTAAAAGTGATAATTTTTCGATTGTCGAATTCGAAAATCAACAGTTTAAAGATTTCAGATTTGAAATAACGGATGAAAGATATTGCCCGTGTTATCTAGTGGCTGTGCTAGTGGTCTCTTTATCCGCGAGTGAGACCACAAAATATACTATATCTAGTTGGTACCTGCCTACTAGCTTCTATAAATTTAGAATCCCATACAATCCTTACTGAACTTGAATTCTATTTAGTTACATATATTTGCTTACAATGTTTAGCACTTTGATTAACATGATTGCACATGATTACGTCATGTGACGTCACAGTTCGAGCCCACTTATGGCTAATCCCTGTATCACGATTAGTTTATCTTTCAGTTCAAATAATATTAGTTCAAGAGATGATGCATTATGCAGTAGCTATAGAATAAAATTAGTATGGTAAAGATATTGTTAGTTACATATTAGAGTTTAAATGGCTCTACGATACTAACTTCATGAAGTATTTGAATAACATACTTTTAATTTGAAATCTTTACTTCAACTAATAAGAAAATAATTTTCGAGAAATCATCATTGAATTAAATAATTATCTAGAGTTAGCTACTAGTTACTTTTCTGTGTTAGAGTGGCTTTTATATTATTATAGCAGTGGCGTATTTAGGTATAGCTTCAGGCTTCAGCGTCTCAACTTATTTTACATTATAAGAAATTTAAAACTATGCGCCAATTATACTGCTATTATAGTATTTTAAGTATGTAGCAGTAGATATCATTATTAAATTCGAAAAAATATATTATATCTGCAAATAGGTTATCTCAAATCAAACACAAACATATTGAATTCCTTCTAGAAGCACTTTTGAATCGTCATAACATATTTTTCAAATTTACTACCGATTCGGAAAGCAGTATCTATGGAGAAGAAACTCCATAGTTGCTCTTTTTCTTATCAATTTCGGACTTTCATGAAATGTTATCAGTAAGATAACGCGATAAAAAGAATAAACAGGAACAAACAAATCAAATGTAGGTATGAGGTTTCCACGGAAGTATATTCATCACAACTTGACAGATTATATCCTAAAAATATATTACGCAAGAGTTTTACAATGACTGCGTAAAACGCGTAGGCTTATCAAACGTTATGCGGCATAATTTTGTCGCACTTATAAATTAATTATATTTCTATACAATTAAGCATTTATTAGTAAGTTTTAGACCAGAAAGCTTTTCTATTAGTCGAGCGCTTATTTTCCCTAAAATCAACATTATGGTACGCAAACGTATACAGGGTGTCCCACTATTGGTATACTAAGCGCGAAGGGCCTTGTAGTTTTGCATACACTGATCACGTAAAAAATACTTAAACAACAAAATTACGTCAAAAATTTTTTGCTAAATTTTTTCTGAAAATCCATGTTTTCTTCTCTAGCTTCGCGCAGCCGGCATATACCGCTTCTCTAATGTGAGCATTTTGTCTATGAAATCATAATCTTAAACGATAGCTCACGTGCTGGTGGCAAAGTTGGGCGGGTTGCTTGTTATGAGTGTACACAGAGTTTTAAGAATTCATCTATTTGAAAAAAAAAATGCGTCTGGAATTTTATAAGTATTTTTTACGTACTCAGCGTATGCAAAACTATAACCTCCTTTGAGCTTAGTACTTATACCAACAGTGGGACACCCTGTATATTGTATAAATTTCATCAAAATCAGTATAGCCATTTGGGATATTTAGTAACAAACGTAAAAACACGTCGATGATTTATTGATAATATTACAGACAGTTAAATATGAAAATATAGTTTGATTATATTCAAACTCCAACATATTTTTAAATCGCTAGACTACTTAAAATATCACCATAGGTGAATCATAATACATTTTTATTGTACCTTCAATTTGCTACATTTATTTAAATATTATGACAAATGTACTTATATAAGTTTGCGTAACAAAATATTTGGTTTTCAGCAAACGTCACGTGTTTACACTAACTTACTAAGTATATAATTATTTTATGCAAAGACACACCTACATCGTTACGTATAATGTTTTTCGGTTCAAAATCCTTAGATAAGATAACATTTTTTAAGAGATGGCGTTATCGAGATAAAATTGAGAAATGTTCCCTTTTTAATTGATAATTGTGAGATTTTTTCAGATTCAGGAAAACATGAGTTTACTACTACCCAGGCTTAATTATTATGGTTTATTTTTTACTGAAGAAAGATTGGTATTCACCTAGCAGCAATATATCATATAAAGTATTGTCTATTGATAAACTTATTAGTTATTATAAACATAATGTAGTAGGACCTAATTGAAAAGCCAGCTCAAAAAACGGTTACCTATTTCTAAAAGAAAACACAATATGAACATTGGAATTTTAAATTATCAAAATGTATCGATATTCGTATTACACATAATACATTATTTTAAATTATGACGACTTACCTTAACTTTACTGTTGAGGTAGAGAGCGGTGCTTAAGGCGCCTCCACACGCGGCGCAATACGAACCCAATAATTGTCTGAAATGCCATAATATATTCTAATTCGATTCAATTATCAAAAGACGCAGTTTATTTAAAAAAATAATGGAAAGTCACAAAGTTTCAAGTTAGAACAAAAAATATCTATGTTTAAGCAAAATGGATAAAATATTTCTGTTGAATTAAGTTTATCGAATCATTTTTAAGGAGCTTAAAATATCACTCATAACAATAGTCATTTTTCAGAATGAAGAATAATAACTTGAAACAAAAATTTATATAACAACACAGAATACTAGGATATGATCAAAAACTCACGTCATAGACATAGGGGCATCCCCTCCTCGGTTGGTATAATTTACCAGCGCGTTAAACGTCTGATTCACCCACTGCCAGAAAACTGTAGCAGCTGTAGTTTTGTAGAATGTTATCATGCCTAAAATAAAAGAAAAATTGAAACATTGAGGTGAAATCCATGCTCAAAATGTCATATTAATTGCGAACTAAATATATCTTCTATAGGTTTTGGGTAACAAGAATAACAAATCCCTAATTCATTAACTATATGAAGCATTTTTAACCTACGACCAGTGCGATAGTGCCTTTTGGATTATCTTGAAAGATTTAATATGTATCTATAAAAGGGGGCTGTGATCATCTCATAATCTATAAAAGTGCACATTCATTCGTTACATAAATATTAGAAACATAACCGGGATAGAATATTTATTCATTAGATACCTAATGTTAGAAATAATTAGAAACAGAACCAACGATCTTAAACTAAACCTATCTACTAACAAAAACACACCTCCATGCGTTTAACAAAAAAAAAAAAAAAATCTCACATCCAGTAATAATAGTGTTCATCGGCGCCTGCGCAGCCATCCGTCCAAGCACGAACATCTTCTCGCCCGTGTCCGGATGGTACGCGCTATCGTATAAGTACTTCGCCGCCCACAGCTTGTCTATGTCGTAGCCAGCCGGCATTTTGTGCGAGCGCCTGTTTGATATAGCCTTTATAAACGACTTCCAAATAAATTAATAAAAAAAGACGGGTTGCACTCCGGGAGTGCCGGCAGAAGTGAAAACGCGCGTAGTAGAGAGGGGATAGCTGTCTACTCTCCATCGGTCTTACGCTTTTTCGATCAGGTCACGTGTCCTGACGCGAGTTTAAGATTTTATACCCATTACAGAAAAAGTGCTCAACGCCGCTAAAGAAGTTTTCACTTCAAAAAAAAAATAGGTACGGTCGAAGAGAACCTCCTACCTTTTTCAAATTGGAATGTACAAATGAAAATTAAGATTCTATACATGTATGACATTCTAAGAATGTTCTTTGAAAATGTTTTGTGAGTTAAACTTTTAAATTTAGTTTCCATATAAAATTAATAGTCGGCAAGACATAGGTATAATTAATGAACTGAATTTATTGCATGTGTTTTATCTCTTCACATAATTATCTGTATTACAATAATTATTTGACCATTGTATTGATTAATATTGACATACTAATTATATGTCATATTTTTATAAGAATCCCGATGTAATTAGATTAGAGTAGTTAGTTATAAATGAAAATTTCATATTTTCAGAATGTAATATTGTTATTAATATTTTTGAATAGTTGATGACCAACAATGATAACATTCCTCATGTACTGAGATATTAAAATCTAGCAGTATCATGCATGTTATAAGAAAAGTATTCAAATATTATGATGTACGCAGTACAAACTGTTATTGTGAAATACACTGTACAAATATGTACACTCCTACGCTAAAATGAGATAAATTTTGTACGTTTTTATCTATTTTTCCGCAATGGTAATCCGATGTTTTTCCTTGATTAGAAGCTTTATTATTCCTGAATAGTTTTTGGTCCATCTCAGATGTCTTTTTATGTGACTTCATAGAAAATAAGGAAAATCTAAGCTTTTCTAATACGCGATTGTATAAAAGGAAATATTGGCACACAATCTGTAATAGATTGATGGATCTTATTTAGTGAAGTTTCGTTAAATCTGTCCGTTGATGTGGAGATTGAGTTGAAAAAAGGAAAAAACATACGAATTTAGAACATACCGTCGCGTCGTTTTGACAAAGTTGGAAAAGATGGAAAAGAACTTTTGATACAAATTTCCAAATACGTCATGTAACACACAATGTAATACAAGAACAACTCACTTGAACTCGGTAACGACTTTCTTCGCCTCATCCAGCTGTTCCGTGGTCGCGAACGCATTGAGAGGGTTAGTGAGCAGCAGAAAGTGCTTGGCTCTGCCCATATATGAGCTCTGGTCATATCGAGGCTTGGTTAGGTCTATGCTCATTTCTGTAAAAAAGTAAATAAAATAAATGTTTTAATAAATCGCTTGTTATAGGTAACTAGTTGGTCTTAGCGATCTTGTAACGACGTAGGTATTTTTTCTACTTGCCTTGTATAGAGATTTAAAAAAAAATGAGATAAGTATAGATTCTGCGTCGTTTTTGGATCGACTGTTAACAATGGCATGGGTTCAAGTAGATTATACTACTACGTGTAAAAGCTGTATTTTATATTATTAAATATATATATATATATATTGTTTCTATTTTATTTAAACTTAAAATACAAATGTTTTGTGTCCAGCAATGTTTGTAATATAATAATATTATATTAAGAGTATAATAACAGATAAGCGAACAATTAACATCCCGCGTATTGCTTTCAGTATATCGATATCGTTAATTAGATAAATAAACAACACGAGCTTATCTGAGTAGTTTTGATGACGGATTTCGTAAGATGAATAAATCAATCATGCATGTTTTTAATATTAACGGAGTTATTTTCATATGACGATAAATATGTTACTAAACTTGAAAAGTATTTTGGATTTAATTTCTTGTAATATTGAAAAGTAATTTACTAATTAATTTCATTTAACGCAAGACTGGGAACCGGCTTTGCTTTAGGTAGCTAAATAAAAAAAAACCTCATACCTAACATAATAGGTATGAAACCCTCGGAAAAAAATTGTAGGTCTCAGCTTATAGGTACATGAACATTATAATTATATAAGTAATCCAATAAGCTTTGCCTTAAATACGTTTAAACATGTCAAAATTTACAAAAAATATATGTATTTAATATGAAAATAATTAAATAATCCGCTATGATTAAGTACGTACGCATTCCAAAACATAAGAAGGGCATTATAAATTATACTTACAAGAAATTTGTATTTAATCATATGTAGGTAGGTATATAAATTAAATTTTTTGCGTGCTAATCAAATGTAAGTAAAGCAATACAACGTACTTACTATAAAACGTTAAATTTTACACGCAAATTTAATTGCGTAGATAATACGAATTTTAATGATTCTGCAAATAATTGATTCAACCATTGTTTTATTGAATAAATTAACTAGTTCCAATAGGGACAATGTTCTTTTGTGAATTTATTGTTTTCGGCTACTTCGATAGTTCATTTAAATAATTCATGTCATTCAATTTTAACAAGTTTAATTATGAAGAAAGAAAGTCCGTTTTGTGTTTTTGAAACTCAATTTCCTTAAGATTAGGAACCGTTGTAAAGAGCTTAATTTTTTACATTGGTGAATATAATTATTTAATGCCCATAAATAAAATCGACAAGAAATATTGAATCGGTTATCAATTAATGTAGCTAGCTTATAAGTTATATTAATGCAAGTATTTCATTTTAGTCAGAGGCTTTTTTATACAGAATTAATTGAAATTTAACATAGACAAGAAAGATATAAAACAATACAATACTTTTCAACGATTTTTCGACTATTTTATGAAATTTAATGTGATTTCCTTTCAATAATACCATATAATACTGAATTAATATTAAATTTTATTACAGTATCGTGTAAAACAATGTTATCAGATGATGCCATGACCCAAAGCACCCTGTTATCTTCGACATCCCTGAATATTAGTACCTATGAACTCTGTTACGTTCATTGAAATGAACATTTCGAAAATTGATCAATAAAAATAACAAATCTTAGTATGGGACTACCTGGATAAATATTCAACTGATGTTTTTATCTTGTAAAAATATACTATTAAATAAATTTGGAACAAGTATAAATATTAAAACAAAAATAAAATAATCCGGGAAAATCACTATTTAAAAAATCACTAAAGGTAATTTACTTACTTATTTAGTTTCGGTATTACACACTATAAATTTTTCCAAATCTTAATTTATTTAACAATTATTATATTAAAGCTTTACAACACATTTTTAACAGTTTATTTCTACTCCGCAAATTTTATCGGAATTATGTAGTTCAAATGTTGCGCCGTCACAAGACCTCCAAATATGACATAAAATCAATTTCTTCTCGTATGTTAGAGTTGCCAGATTTGAATAAAATATAATTGCTAATTTTGCAAAAAAAGTGCAATGAAACATTGAATTCAGTTTTATTTTACTTATTTTATAGTTACTTGAGTGAATTCGAAAATAACGAGGTATTAATAAAAAAAATTATGTGTTTTACGCACGTTTTACGCTAGAAATTATTTTTCGATTACGTTCCTTTTTACAATATTTTGAAATCGATTTTGGATACCTGAAAAAAAAAATTACATACATTATTTTCTAGTTTTTCTTATAAAAATAACTAATTGCAGTACAATACATATTATGTAATCATCAATATTAATTTAATCATGAGTTAAATTTTGTTTTAAATAATCTTCTCATTTCATTATTTCATCCGTCAATAGGAGTCCTGTCAAGTTACGTAAAACAGAGTTTTCGTAGGTTACGTCTTTTGTCAGCAAAGACGATCCAAAAATAATTTTTAAAATTTAACCTTTCCGAAGGTTTTAAAACGTTTATAAAAATGTCTCTAATAACCAGAAATGTGTTTCGTACATTAGTGCAGGTTTGTATTAAAGGTTTCTTTGTATTCATTTATTTAATCGATCGACAGCTGATGGGATTTAAAAGCTGTTTCATAACTCTACTATCGTTTATATTTTTCCTAGACTTTGCTTAAAATAAACATCCTTCCTGAATCGATATGATAACATTGTATGAAAAATTGAAATGCGCATTATATTTCTTTCAATTTGTGTCATGAATATGATAGTCTCACGTGATCTAAGACGTATATTCTCGTATGCGTGTGATAAGTACATTATGTAGTAATGTTATTTGATATCATTTGCAGGGTTCTCAACACGTTAGCAAGGGCCTCCACACCACAACAGTAAATGCTGACAAAAACGTATGTTTCGCGCCCCTATCAATCCTGGTGAGAAAACTAATTTACTAATCATCATCACAATTAATGGAAAACAACAAAATATATCGATTTTATATACACAGTTTTACTTAAAAGTTATTTGAATTGGGATTACTAGAGCTGCAAATACAGTGCAGATAATCATTTTACAAATTCCAACTTAAATCTTGGTGATAGACAATTTAAATTCAAAATTAGAATAAGCAGCAGTTCCTTATGAATACAATCACAAAATTATATTGTTGTTGTAAATATTTTTTTTCTTAATCCAATTCAATAATAGTATGGATATCTTCTAGAAAAAAATATTGGTGAAATTCTTTTTTAGATATTGGTAGCATAGATAGATTGAGTGATTGATTGATAGATTGATAGCTATTCCAAAATGCTACATTATGACAATTGGCAATTTCTTTTAAATACAAATCAAATCATTTTTAGCCCAGTATCACAACCTCAAACAAAATTATATCTTTTATAGCCGAAAAAGTTTAATACTCTAAAGATTTTGTTTATCAGGTCGTCCGTTAATCATCAGCTAAACCTGTAAGATGTTTCAATGTTGCATGCTGTACGCTGGTGTTTTAATTCACCATTCTATTCTATACAAAATTTATTAAATTGGGCATATAAAAACTCATTTGTTAA
This sequence comes from Colias nastes, assembly GCA_907164665.1. Taxonomy (NCBI): domain Eukaryota; kingdom Metazoa; phylum Arthropoda; class Insecta; order Lepidoptera; family Pieridae; genus Colias; species Colias nastes. The sequence continues at coordinate 25,500 of CAJQZM010035358.1, forward strand.
AACTCATTGGACTCAAAAAAATAAATAAAAAAATAACAAGTTCATATTAAAAGACACACATTCTGGGAATTTTAATTTTTAATGGGCAATATATTTGGCACATACATATTTGGTTATATTGGCACTTCTAAGAATGGAATGGTTCCATATTAGCTTGTGATATATTTAATAAGCAATAATTAATTGTAATATTATGTCCATAGCATGTTTATGGTAAATGGCAGGCATGAAATGAACCTTTGTGTTGTCCAAATGCACCCGTTATTTGTAGAATAGATCTAATATTATTTTAAATAGGTATCAGGAGTTGTTATAACATACCTTTGATGGGTAAGTTTTAAATAGGTTTTAATGAAAAACTATTAAAGGTAGGTAACTATATTAGTTTGTCATAAATTTACTTGTATAAATTTTATGTACAAATAAATTATGAACATTTTATAATCAGACAGTGGCAGATTGCTTTTAAATTATTTTATAAGTTTAAGATTTAAACAAATGATACCAGTATTCTATATTAATTAATATTTTTATTATAGTAAACAAAATTAAAAAGTTAAAAATCATATTGAAACAGTCAAAGAAAATTGATTGCTGGCAATCTTACAATAAATTAGGAGACTATTTAATTCTCATGATAAATATATAATTCTCAGTATAAAAGTTGAATCATTGCACATATTATAATATTATTAATATGTTATTATAGCAAGCTGGCAAGGAGGGTCGTATCAAGTGCACCCTCATCCCAGGAGATGGAGTTGGGCCAGAATTGGTGTACTCCGTTCAGGAGGTTTTTAAGGTAATTTTATTTTCATTGTGGTATGAAGTTTGTAAAATATGAATAAACTAGCTGTTGGTCTTAGCGTAATTAGCCTTCCTCTGTAAATGGGCTACCTAACACTGAAAGAATTTTTCAACTCAGACCAGTAGTTCCTGAGATTAGCGCGTTCAAACAAACAAACAAGAGTTTGTTTGTTTGTTTGAATATAATGCTTTATAATGTTAGTATAGATTTAATTTGGTATGTTTAATTACCAATAGAAAATGCCAAATTGTGATTTATCCATATGAAAGTAACTCCATCATCGGTTTGTTAACTTTTTCATATTAAAATTATATTATGTATTATAATAAGTTTTTATAAACCATTTAATATCAAAATCGTAATACGTTATTAATTATTATAGATACAGAAGAAATTTGTGCATTTTGGCATATTATGATAATATATAATATTATGTAGTTAGATGTAAGTAACATGTAATGTAAAATTATATTGTTTATGGACATGACTTTAAAAGAGCAACTATGGAGTTTCTTGCCGGTTCTTCTCCATAGATACTGCTTTCCGAATCGGTGGTAAATTTAAAGAATGTAATGACGATTCAAAAGTGCTTCTGGAAGAAGTCTAATTGAATAAATAAATGTTTGAGTTTGAGTTTTTGAGTTTGTGTAATTTTTCTAGACATAATGATCAATATTTCTTATTTTAATGAACAAACAACATACTATGTATAAAGCATTCTTAAAATTTTCTATTTTTATTTTAGGCAGCTGGCATCCCTGTGGACTTTGAATCATTCTTCTTTTCGGAAGTCAACCCAACATTGAGCGCCCCTCTTGAAGATGTTGTCAACTCTATTGCTAAGAACAAGATTTGTATCAAGGTAAGATTAATTTTTATACTTTATGATATTTTTAAATTATAATTGTGATAAATACATTAATATTACTTGAAAATTGTTAAGAGACTGAATGTAATTTTTATAAAATAATTTTTTTTTTAAATTTTTTATAAATTTTTCAAAAAATATTTTCACCAACAAAACTAACTTACTTTAAATATGTACTATTACGAATTAACAAGTATTGTATATTCATATGTAAACTGACCACTTTTCAAAGCCAACACACAAGCTGTTTTTTATTATTAAACATATTTTCCTTATTTATTTTATTGATTCTCTCCACAATACAACTGTCCATCCTTAAATCCATATTATAAGTGCGTAAGTGTGTTTGTTTGTCTGTCTTTTTTTCATATCGCAAAGCAATGCAAGTTTTTTAGGATTTTTTGACAAAGCAAAGCTGCGGGCGTATAGTTTATAAATTGCTTTGACATTACAGGCTAGGCCGCGACCAAGACCTAGTGTTATTAAACTGTTCAAATGTTATTTAATTTAATTTTTCAGGGTATCCTAGCTACCCCAGACTTTTCGCACACCGGGGAACTCCAAACCCTCAACATGAAACTCCGTAACGCATTAGACCTGTATGCTAACGTTGTTCATGTGAAGTCGTTACCCAATGTGAACTGCAGGCATAAGGATGTAGACTGCATCATTATTAGGGAGCAAACGGAGGGAGAGTATTCCGCGTTGGAACATGAGTCTGTGCCTGGTATGTGTAACTGTAGTAAATTTGACGAGGCATTTGTATAAAGAAGATATTTATGGCCAAAAGAAGAGATAAATAATGAACAGAATAATGTTACGAAGAAATATTCATTACTTCTGTATGTACCATTAAGTTACAAGTTACAACAGAAATTGTCGAACCATGGACTATACACTATATATAGTATTAGTTGGTTATGACATGTGCCTGGATTTTTGGAGATATTATTTAAACAGTAAAAATGTGAAAGTGTTTTTTCTTTCTATCACTTTCCAGTTATTTTTATGGTATGGGTTGCACTCCGGGAGTGCCGGCAGAAGTGAAAACTTGATTATTAACGTTGAGTTCTCTCCATCCGTGACCTGATCGAAAAAGCGTAAGTGCTTTTTCGATCAGGTCACGTGTCCTGACGCGAGTTTAAGATTTTATACCCATTACAGAAAAAGTGCTCAACGCCGCTAAAGAAGTTTTCACTTCAAAAATATTTTTCAGGTGTCGTGGAGTGCTTGAAGATCATCACAGCTGCGAAATCAGAGCGTATCGCGAAGTTCGCGTTTGACTATGCCGTTAAGATGGGCCGCAAGAAGGTCACCGCTGTGCACAAGGCGAACATTATGAAACTGGGCGATGGACTGTTCTTGCGTAGTTGTGAAGAGGTGAGTGATTAAAATTGTAATCTTATAATATATATAAATCTCGTGTCACAATGTTTGTCCTCAATGGACTCCTAAACCACTTAACCGATTACAATTAAATTCGCACACCATGTGTAGTTCGATCCAACTTGAGAGATAGGATAGTTTAAACATGTAGGTACCACGGGCGAAGCCGGGGCGGACCACTAGTTAATATTATAAGTAAATAGATTACCAACACAACATTCGATCTTCAAAAACGGCACTCGGCAAACGTTAGTGCGATTTATTTTCCAATTTACACTTTTTCCACTACACTCGAACGATTAAAAAGTGTTCAAGTCTTTGACGCTGAGGTTGAATGTAGATTTTTGTGAAGAAATACTATTAAAAATTTGTCTCCTTGCTTTCTTTTTCCCTTATATAACAAAATTATATTTTTTTATTAAACTTTTATATCATTATGTTTAAATTAAAGTTTAACAACTAAAATCTGAGATAAATCTCTTTACAAATATTTTTTTTTTGTAATAAAAAACTACCATATTATGTTTCCAGATCGCAAAACTCTACCCACGCATCCAATTCGAGAAGATGATCGTCGACAACTGCACCATGCAAATGGTGTCCAACCCGAACCAATTTGATGTTATGGTCACACCGAATTTATATGGCAATATTGTTGATAACCTCGCGTCTGGGCTAGTTGGTGGGGCCGG
>CAJQZM010035358.1:29263-51377 GCA_907164665.1 Colias nastes
AAGTGTGACGTCATGGTGACACCGAACTTATATGGCGGCAATATTGTGGATAACCTCGCCTCTGGGCTAGTTGGCGGAGCCGGTGTAGTAGCTGGCGCTAGTTATAGCTCCGAGTGCGCTGTTTTTGAACAGGTAAACAATAAAAGCACAGAAAAATATGAAAAAATTACGAAAAAATGATGGGTCACACCGAACTTATATGGCAATATTGTTGATAACCTCGCGTCTGGGCTAGTTGGCGGAGCCGGTGTAGTCGCTGGCGCTAGTTATAGCTCCGAGTGCGCTGTTTTTGAACAGGTAAACAATAAAAACACAGAAAAATATGAAAAAATTACAAAAAAATGATGTTATGGTGACACCGAACTTATATGGCAACATTGTGGATATAATATTGTGAATAAAACAACAAATCCATACTTAATATTATAAATGCGAAAGTAACTCTGTCTGTCTGTCTGTTACTCAATCACGCCTAAACTACTGAACCAATTTGCATGAAATTTGGTAAGGATATATTTTGATACCCGAGAAAGGACATAGGCTACTTTTTATTGCGAAATATGTACCACGGGCGAAGCCGGGGCGGACCGCTAGTAAGAAATAAGTTTTACCAAAGAAAGAATGACGTTTCTTTTGGTTGCAATGAGAAGGTTACTTTCAAGCAAACATAATATGTAGAATGTTAAACTGTCAAGTTTTATTGTATGCATGCACCAACGTATAGCAAACGAATAATTCCAAAATATTATCTATAGTTTTAAATTAAAGGAATTGTCTATATGTGTATTATTGTCAAATATTTTTACATAATTATTACATTATATCAAATTTGGTTATCCTTATAAACATTTTATTGCACATTTAATGAACACTGAAAATGCATGACATTGGGAGTTCCTCAAGTTTCAACACTAGGTCCTTTACTATTGAACTTATATACAAATGGTATACAGGGCGCGAGGCACAAAATAATATATTATTGTATTCAGCTAACTTGCTGACCCACATGAATTTGCACTTATACTTGGAAGTCCCCCAAGGTTCAACACTCGGTCTTTTACTATTTAATATATATACAAATGGTATACAGGGCGCGAAGCACGTGTATGTTATTGTGTTCAACTAACTTGCTGACCCACATGAATTTGCACTCATACTTGGGAGTCCCCCAAGGTTCAACACTAGGTCCATTGCTATATAATTTATATGTTAATGGTATACAGGGCGCGAGACACATATTCTCAGGCGCAGTGGGCAAGAACATCGCTAACCCGACCGCCATGTTGTTATGTTCGGCCAATTTACTAGCCCATGTCAATCTGCACTCGTACTCGAAAATGATCAAGGGCGCTATTAACAAGTAAGTTAATAATCTTATTTTTTAACGATTTTTTATACAGATGTACTAATAAACATAGTAATGCTTACAAGCTTTTCTATCAAAGAATCAAGCCAGTCTTTAAAAGTAAAATAGATAGTAAAAGGCCAATGTCTATTCATTATATATAGAAGAAATAAACATCAATGGTGGTGTTTATTATTTATTAATAGTATAAAATTATAAATCAATAATAACCAAAAATCCATTTTAGAACTGTGTACGTGTTAATGTTTGTTCAAGTATCACACAATAACATTGTGTGTTATTCATGCAGTTTTGTCACTAATAATCGCAAGAGGTTTCTAACGGTGCATTTACATCAAACGAGCGAATGCTAATTCTAACCCAACTATGTCAAATTCTTTTAAAACAGGCGTAGAGCATTCTTTCGTTGTTCTTAGCGCGTTTGAAAAAATTCTTATCAATGTTCTAATACTGAACGACACTGAATACGAGTTTTCGTTCACGAAAGGATGCTCTTGCTCTATGCTCGTTTGATGTAAATGCACCATGAGAAAATAGCATATATTTCTTCCTATTTGAATGGATATTTTTACCTTCTACACGAAAATAAAAATCAAAAAGCAAATAAATTTATGTTCTCTAGATAAATGCATCTTTTATAATATTTTTTATAACTTTTCAGGGTATTATCGGACGGTAAAGTGAGGACCAAGGATCTTGGCGGCCAGTCTACCACCAAAGCATTCACCAACGCTATCATTCACTGCCTTACATAAATTATGTTCACTAATATGAAATAACCAATAGATTTCAATTTATTTATATCCTCTAATTTCATATTAGTTTATGTATACATATAGCAAAGAACTATCATGATTATTTTTGTTTACTATGTAATCTTGACATTTTTAATTTATTTTAAGATAATTTGTGATATTAAAAACCCCATTTAAATTATGTATCATTGATATAATTTATATTAAATCATTTTAGAAATAAGATATCTTTAAAAGCCCGCTCCTATTGGTTATTTCAATAAAAGTTGTTGGGTTGCCAACAATTAGTCTAAGAATAATTTATTTTAATTTATTCCTAAGATCTGTGGACGTAGATGCAGTATTAAATCAATTGTTACCAGTGTAAATAAAATTTGCCAAACTATTTGTATGTTGTTTTATTGTAAAAATTCCTTAATTCAATTTAAAACTGAATACTTTTTGGATGATAATCGTTCAATTGTTCACTTAATAATTACTTTACAATAGGATTTATAAACTAAATACTGCATATTTTATTCAATTTCTATGCATGCATGATGACCATGTTACAATACAATGCTATAGTAATATATAGTAGTAGACTTCAAAAGGAATACAGTTTTCGAATAGGGCATCAAAAAAAGATTAAAAATCTTTCAAAACTCGAGTTATTTAAAGCATACAGTTTGAACTTAATAGTTTTAATAAATAATTAATCAAATGCGCCGGGCTGCGGTATAACTCTTGCAACAGCTAGTTTCTTCACACGGTCTGATATCACGTATTTCAATGCGTTTGGTGGAACCTAAAATAAATAAATAAATGCTATAAATAAATTATATTGATATCAATACGAATATTTTTTGTGGGGCAATTATCTAAAACCTATCTATCTTTTAGTTTTCAAAGTATTTCGACGTTACTCAAGAAACTGCGTAACTTAATACTTTTAATTTTACAAGACTGAGGAAAAATATTTTATTCTTAGCCCCTACATTCATCGATTATGATCATTTAAGGGCCGAATACAATAAACCTTACCTTAACAGGATCTCTGTACCAGGCCTCTTGTGAAAGTCTTCTATAAATCTTGAATTCGGGTAAGCGGCATATCTGGTTGATTCTGGGCAATAACGCATCTAATGGCTTTCCTTGTCCTCTCTGTAAAACATATGACTTGATCAAAGTTATACTACGTACACAATTTTTTAGGTAAAACTTTGAGTAGGTTTTATATTTTTCCTCGAAAATAATTTAAATTAGCAGCATGGCATGGCGTTGATTCATAGCAATAATCACTTTGCCAAAATCACAGTTAATGTACAATAATAATTAACCTATTTTTACTTACCCTAATCGGTGGTGGTCTAAAGTCCCTCCTTGGTCCAGCAATCTGCGAGATATAATCCATATGTTTCTTCCATTCGCTTTCAGTCCACCCGCGCTTTTTCTTAATATCTTTCGAGTCTTGTTTCTTTAGATCTAGCACGCAATTTGCGAGTTTTGAATAACACGTAGCGTTAGCGGCTTCTATCATGTGGTCTATTTTTTCCATTCGCTCTTGACTAAAGCGGTGTTTGTACATCCGCTTTATGATGAGAAAACGTCTGTAAGGATGCATTGAGATATACATATGGAGACGACACCGCCTACATCACTTATGTTCCGCTCAACATACGCCATATGGCTTAACTGCACGCTTATTTTTTATTTGTTTTAAAGTGAAACGCATCAAATATGCCTTCGTGTGTGTTACGATATTGCACAAATAATACGGAAAAGTGCAAAGGAATAACTTTCATCGGTAAGTACCTAACTAGATAATAATTTTTAAAACTTAGTTAGAGCAAAAAAATGGCGCACAGATTTTGTTCGTGGTGTCTCCTCCATACGTAGTAATATTATCTCAATGGTAAGGATGTTATTTTTTACCTGCATTGTATGTTTCTATGTGTATATTGTGTTGTGTGAGAATGTGATGCTATATTTTAGTTTTACTATGATGTAGCAGTATTACTTCCAGTGTTGGAATGCGATGGCGCTAGACGTCCTTTTCGGCGACTGTCATTTTTCCACAGTGGATGTAATACTGATTTATGTACGAATGGTGGCAATAATAAGTCTAATCATTGGAATTTTAATTGGAACGTTCTGAGCTATGCGCATTTCTATTAGGGAAGATGAAAAGAAAGCAGTCTTCACTCAAAGTGGACTGTAAGAGAATTTTATACATATTAAATTTCCCTTCTAAATAGTACGAATTGCTCAGATATTAGTATAACTTACCGAAGATACGGCCACGCAACGTCAGTTACTCTATCAGTTATTTGAGCACCGATAGCCGACTTTCGTATACCCCTAGGCGTTAAAGCGGGCATTCCTTCACCCGTATCTATAATATATTTCCTCGGAACACTCAGAATGTTTAGTCTCTTCGGAATTTTGTATGGAAAAGTGGGGGTTGGTAGATCGTACTTTGGCTTAACCATTGTTTTATATGACGTAGCTATTCTAAGAGTTATGCTGCGGCTATGTGGTTGGGTTTAGTTTGGGTTACATTGTTTTTATTTGGTTTTTGATTTCTCCATTATTGAAGCTGCTTGCGAGTTGATGAAGGTTGATGATAGAGTGACATCACGACATGATAGAAAATTTGTGACAGTTCTATGCACAGGTTCTATGGATATGTAAAGAAGGTTCTACTTCTATTTCCTCATTTTTAGTTCTACAAAAAAAAAAAAATATACCGGCCGAATTGATAACCTGCTCCTTTTTTTTGACGTCGGTTAAAAATTTACTAACATATCAAATTTTACGTGTATGTAAGATGCACATTATATCGTTTGCTCTTACAAAATACTAGTCATTATGTGGAATAAAATATTTTCAGTAATGATTTTATGGCAAATCAAATTGATTTTAAATCGGTTTCTATATCTATCAGTTTCGAATCTTATCTACGAAATAAAACAAATAATACAATATAAAACACCGTTTATTTAAATATAAAAATATTTACAGCTCTTACAGACTAGTTATGTACACATATTATACAATAATAAATATTCTATTGTCTATGCTGCTTGTTTATCTGTCACCGGCGTATCTGGGACTTTATCCGTCACCTCTATGGTATTCTCTTCTTCTATAGCTGTTTTTTTCGATTTTCTCCGATTGCGGATACTGTGAAAAAAATGTATTAGTTAACATTTATGAATAAAGATTAACGCTGATATGTATTGTTTCTTTAAACATATATTTAAGTAATGTAGAGCAGAATTTAGATAATTAAAAAATTCAGGATTGATGCATGATGACGTGAATTTTACAATAATAATTCTGTTCTAAAATAATAGTTTATCTTATTATAAGAGAAATAATATGTAAAATTAAGTAAATTATGAAAATACATATATTTCAGAGTATATTTGTCTATTTGATATTATAATTTATGAGTGTATTTTTAAATTATGCGTGTTATTTTTTATAGACTGTTTATTCTATTGAAAATAATAAAGAAACGTTACATACTAAGCACTGATTTTCTGGTATATAAAGATGCACATCATTGGAACCGGAGTCATGATGGACACTGATACTGGTACAACTGTAAAAAAATAAGCAGATATTAGATTTAATAGTAGAGTATTAATATTTAGCCTTCCTCGATAAATGGGCCATCTAACACAGAAAGAAATTTTCAAATCGGACCAGTAGTTCCTGAGATAAGCGCGTTCAAACAAACAAACAAACTCTTCAGCTTTATAATATTAAGTATAGATAAAATCCTCACTGAACTCTGTACGCAATTTCATACATTATCATCTTTTTACCATCACAAAAATAGTTTCTTTATCCATAAAAAAAAGAGTGTGTACACGCGTTAGAAGTTATACTTCTTTGGCGTATGGAAAAAAAATACTAGAATATACAACTTGAACATAGTTATCAATTTTCATACCACCTAGAACTAACTTCATGCTGTTAAATTTAGGTGTCGGTGTGCGCGCGCATCGTAAAAATTCACTCTCATCATTTTTCTCCATCGCGCCAAAAGAAGTATAACTTCAAAAAATAACTTCTCAAAATAAAAATAACTTACCCGTAGTTAAATCAGCTTCAGGCTGCGGCAAAGCATATCGCAACAAGAACACAGCTATTCCCATATTCTGTACTCCAGTTTCAATAGAAATGGCCAACGCATCTTCATGCGGCTGCTTTAGAAGTCGAGCCACGATGTACCCTGATAGATAGCCTAGCCAGGGTAAACCCATGCCCGCTACTAGGATCTGGAATTTAATGTTTGATTTATTTAATGTTTGAATAAATACATATAGAAAGAGCGTGTGTGCCGAGCACACGTGTCAGAAGTGAAACTTCTTTGGCAAGTTTCAAAGATATCAAAATCGTCGCCGTACTCCATGAATTAACGGTATTTCCATGACGCGTCCTTAAAATTTTATCTATTCTCAACGCGCCTAAGGACGTTTCACTTCAAAATACGATTTTTTATCAGAAATTTATATTTTTCTGTTTCCTCACATATTGAGGCTAGATGCTTCTTTGATATTATTATTCAATTTATTTAAATATTTTTTTTCATGAGTTATATAAAGTATATAATAATATAATAGTTATAAAATCATACTTACAGCCCAATTAAACAGTTCGAAGATATACAAATTTGTGATAATAGCAAAAATGATGATAAACAGCAGTAACGTAGTTGAAAATCCCTTTAAAATTCTGACCATGAATTTTGCTATTTTCGGCACAAACTTCTGCATAGCCAGACCAAAGCCTAACGGCACGAGGAGACCAACTACAAAATATCCTATCCGTGCGTATGGGACCACTATGTTAGCGTTACTGAAGACCACTTGACCGAGACTGAACAACCAGGCCGGCATTAGAGCTGTAAACAAACATTAACATTGAAATTATGAAAAATATGCTATTTAAAAATACTTATGTATTGGAAAAAATTGGATCAAAAAGTACGATTCGAACTCGCTTCTTTTCGCTATCAAATTTTAATACCGTTTTGGCAAAATTTTGTCTAAAAAATTCGTTTTCCCTTACGTGTACGTGATTGATAAATGAAAAAAAAAGTTTTTCGCAATCAATTATATTATTATACAGTGAAATATCTTGCTAAAAAGGACAACAATAAAAGTTTTTTTTCTTTAACACTATCCTGTAATCTTGATGTATTATTTTACGAAACTACAATATAATTTCATACATAATATATTCTTACCAAAACTAGCAATAGTCGATATAGAGGTCATAGCGAGCGACATATTTAAGTTTCCTCCCAATATAAAGGTCCATATGTTAGACGCCCCTCCCGCGGGAGACACGCCCATAAAGAATAGACCCAAACGTAACGCGGGCATGTCGGGGAATAAGGGGTAACCGAGGCCGAATGATATCTGTAATAGATTGAGTTACTTTTCTTAATTATCGTAATTTATAAAATTTAGAGCGATCAAACAATTCAATTGCATTGCAACATTTCATTTCATTACCACGAAAATATTTTTGTGATAATATATAAATAGATGGATAGCATAGATGCGCTACTCGTGTTGATCATTTGTTACCACTGTCAGGGTGTATTCAAAAAGAAAGCTGGAAACTTATAAGCGCTTACCGGCGCTTGTCAGCGCTGGTAACCCGCGCAGGAAAATATATGAACAAGCGCCGATAAGCGCTGACAAGTTCCGACAAGCTTCTACACGCGCTGGTCAGCGCTGGGCGCTGCCATATAAAATTTGTCTTGGTCTGCTTCAACCTGCTTACTTTGTGTAGAACGAACCAGCGCTGACAAGCGCCGATAAGCGCTTACAAGTTTCCAGCTTTCTTTGTGAATACGCCCTTACACTCTCTTGGTGGAGTTATAACTAATTTCATAATATAATCAGCAAAGTAAATCGACCTCATATAAACAAATAGTCTAACAGCTGTTAACCGCAGATTCGCCCACGTTGTCAAATGAAATTCACAGTAATAGTGCCATCTATGGGATCATGTGATTTGGAGCGATACATAACATCATTTTTAAAAATTAAATTAGGTGATTTACTGCTACAAAATATAAAAGATACTTACCAGTGGCATAAATATAAACTGTCCACACATTCCGATCGCTGGTCCAATTGGTTTCTTCAACACTTCCTTTACTGTGGGCCAGTGCATCGCACAGCCGAAGTTTATGAAAATTAACGACACCTAGAATAAAGTAAAAAAATATTATTTGGTTAAAATTATTAAAGGAAACAAGAACAGGGTATGTCGTTATTAAAACATATCTATTCGAAAGTGTATTTAAGAACTAATTATCAATTTTATTTAAATAAACTGTGCTCCGCAGTTTCACCCGCATTGCTCCGCTCCTGTTGGTCTTAGCGTGAAGATACATAGCCTAAACTGAACAATTTTTTGAAATCGGACCATTAGTTCCCGAGATTAGCGCGTTCAAACAAACAAACTCTTCAGCTTTATAAGATTAAGTATAGATATGAGGAGAAAGTTAACGTTATTCTATCAAGAAAAAAAAAAATATGCTTACAAGAACAGCAACACTGGTTGTGAAAATGGAATCTATAACTCTTTGAGGTCGAACGACAGTGACTGGTAATGTTCCAGTCACGGGAATTGTTATTGTTCCTGTTGGAGATTGTCTTCTGTTTTCTATGTAAACTTCTAGTCTGCCTGGAAATGTTACATATCATTTTATAATTAACTAGCTTTCCGCCTGCGGCCTCGCCCGCGTTTTCAAAGAAAAACCCGCATAGTTCCCGTTCCCGTGGGATTTCCGGGATAAAACTTAGCCTATGTTGCTCAGTGAAGATGCAGCTTTCTAATGGTGAAAGAATTTTTGAAATCGGTCGAGTAGTTTATGCGTGAAAACCATACATACATACATACATAATTACAAACCTTTCCTCTTTATAATATTAGTATAGATTTTACATGAAAGCGGTATATTAATTTGGAATTTTTGGAACGAAGTTCCTTATTGCGCGGTGCCAAAGGGGGCTAGATGGAATTGAGACGTAATTCAAAATTTGTATCGACACTTTGAAATAATAGTTGTAAGGTGTGTCGTGTGTGTGTTACTCTATCTGTCTCTTTCTCTTTAATTTCATCAAGTTATTGTCTCTTTCTCTCTCTCATTTTCATTTTATCAAGTTTTTGTAGTGAAACTTGTTTAGGCGCGTAAAGAGTAAAATTTCAAGGTCGTGGCAATACCGTCACGTCATGGAGTAAGGTGACGATTTTAGTATCTTTGAATCTTGCCAAAGTTTCACTTCTGACACGTGAGCTCGGCTAACACAATCTTTTTTTTTTACTTTCCACGCGTTTAAAAACATCGATAAACATTCTGTTCTTACCAAGAAAATGGCCATTTATTCTTAATCTTCCTTCAAAAAAGCCGTTATTCGCTTCTTCCTCAGTAAGTCGGTATGTGGAGTTCCATTCTGCAGTAGCTAAGTTTTCCATTTCAGAAATCGCAACTATTTCGTCATTGGCTTGGAAATTAGACCCTGTAATATAATGGAAACTTGTTAGAAATGTAAGATTTATTGAAATATTGCTATCGCTAATATTAATTTGGATAACATATGATATATACCTACTTTAACTAGTATTCAGCCCGCGGCTTCGCCCAGGTAGTCAAGAAATTAATCTTATACTTAAACCTTCGTGCGATATCCGTCCGTAAAAACAGTATGTAAATCGGTGCAGTAGTTTCTGTGGACAGACATACGCGACGTAATATTTTGTTTTATAATATGTAGTGATGCTTTCCACCAAGGTAGTCCAAAATCCCTTAGAACACCCCTTTATAAAAATATGCATATATAAGTATAAACAGAATGAAAAATAAATACAAAACTGGATATCTCCTGTATAGTGTACTTTCTCAGGTATTTGAATAGTCGCACGCATTTACCTTATCGTGTGAAAAGTATTAATCTAATTGTAGATAAAAAGTTAATTACTTGGGTATAATGCTAAATATAAAACTATTGAGTGTTTACAGATTGTTATATAGATATCGTTAAAATGTAAAATAAAATTTGTAGGGCATTTATGGCTGCTCTACAAATTTCGTCTTTTGCATGAAAAGTCTAATCATTGATTCGATTATACATTTATTTAGAAGCATATTTTCAAGGTCTTGTACCCAATAATGTTAATTCACTTGGGAGGCTTATTGTAATTCTAACTCAGTTCTGTGTAGACAATGTCGAAGCAGTAATTATAAATAGATATCTAAATCTACACTTTTAATATATGTATATATAAGTAACTGTACTAGAAAGAGCTTAAATTTCTAACTTTGTGTTGTTTGTGTAGGGGGCAAGCGTAGACTGAACAAGTACCTACTAGGGCAGCGTGTACCACCTTAGTCCTTAGATCACATCTTAGCTTAACATCAGGCGCTTCCCTATTAATAACTAATAAAAAAAACGGGTGAAGACGGGGAAAGTAACTAGGAAACGATTTAAAATACCTGTAACATTGAAGTCAACATAATAATATTCGTCCATTTGTACCAGCACGGAGTCAGGCTCGAACATAGCTACCAAGTCAGTTGTTTGAGTGAGCACTAACGGAGAAACGGCCAAAAGGCCAAGAACTGTTATGAAGATCTTCATTTTTTATTCCTGAAAGAAAATAATCGAATGAATCGTCTTTCTTTTGAGACTTCGTTTCGAATTCGAATTTGAATATGAAAAATTTTAATTTGAATCGAATTTTCGCTACCTATCACTTAGTTACCTGTTAAAATAAATGAAAAAAAAAAATGTATTAGCATACTAATGAATTTGCTATTCTGTATACAGAATCTGCATTAAAAATTATTATCAGCAATCAAAAATCTCGATTGAATTATTGTAATTTTTACGCGGTTTTTGTTTATTTAGGTACTTCCATACTTGAACGCGGTAAAACGACGATTGAAGTTTAAAATTTTGTATTTATGACAATCATCAATATCCCCAGTATTCGTAAAGAAAAACAAATAAAAAAATCTTTTTTTGATTTGCTACGATTTATTTTGCGAACCGTACCGTCTAAAGTAGCAGTTGCGTGTAGTTGCGTGCACAATTATTATTACTTTAATCTTGACATACTTCTAATAGATAATCACGATAATAACATAATGCACTATAGAAATAGTAAACATTCAAGATTTGGCCCATTTTTTCGCCTACCATAAAATTCATTGATATAAATAATTAATCTAGTAAGATATCTAGTTGCTAGGTACTTACATATCTAATGATAAGTGAATTTTTTAGTGATTTTTTTATAAACAATATAACCCCTGCATCCTTATGTATACATATATCTAGAGATATTTCAAGAAATATTTCAGTTATATACAAGATTTATTAATTTAGGTAAAACTAATATCACGTCTTAATCATGTTTTTAAGTTTTGTTGTTGCATTTCTGACGGGTATAAAACGAGTTTTAAAAGCAATATTTCTTATCTATTTGAAACGATGGTAGAATACCTAATTACTATAATTTTGATGAATATGTAAAAAATATAAAATAAAACTACTGTTGCTACAACATATTGAATAATATATACTTGTACTGTACCAGGGAGATTATGAATAAATATACTTACTTTATTTTCTCTACCAACTATGATAGGTAATCAATTTAATCCGATGGTATAAATTTGCACTTTCATTCACTGATTAGGGCCTCATGATAAATAAATAAACACAACCACACCAACCGACATATCAAACGCGAATGTATATCTTCTATTTAAAAATCAATCGAGATAATTGTTAATTGAAGAATAATATTTAGGCGCATTACCCACGAATTCTTTGGCAGTTTAATTTATGAAAAAAAAACAAAAAATACATTAACCAATTCTTTCGGAAGTGGAGGAGTTTCGCTATTAAAGGAAAGTATTGTACAAAACTTTTTAAATTTAGACTATACGTTATATATTAATTTTGTTTGAGGTAAATACGGTCACGGTTTGTTTGAGGTCATTTGAGTATGATTTATAATAGAAGTATGATTTATAATATTATGTACCTATACAGAGCCTAAGATTCCTTTTGAGTCACAGATAGTCGACTTATCTATGTATTATAATAATTGTTTATATATCTGGACAGTCTCACGTACAGATTATCTTTGATAAAAACTAATGCATGCGTTAATGTTAATTAAGTAAATATTCACGTGTTTGATAACAACGTGTATGAAAATAATACTTAGGTAATAATCTATACTAATATTATAAAGCTGAAGAGTTTGTTTGTTTGTTTGTTTGTTTGAACGCGCTAATCTCGGGAACTACTGGTCCGATTTGAAAAATTATTTCGGTGTTAGATAGCTCATTTATCGAGGAAGGCTATAGGGTATATATCATCACGATACGACCAACAGGAGTGGAGCCACGGGGGTGAAACCGCGCGGAGCAGCTAGTACCTATAATATATATACCTAGTATAGGCTGCCAATTCAAATAAATCAAAAATAATTTAAAATTTCCTATAATATTATAGTTATCAAAATATCATTGAATATTGTTTGGGCCGCAGAGCTAATTTAATTAATCGAATTAATATTCGTGAATATTGATAGTAAATATTCTCTCAAGATTAATTATCTGTAAAAATATACAGATCCCATCAAAAACATCCTGTAAAAAACCCAAGTCTCGCAGCTCAGTCTTTCTACCGTCAAAAGTTGTGAGATCCATGTAATACCAAGTCGGTTAATCTATTTAGTGTCTACTTGAAGGACCTTCTGTCTTAAGTTATTACCTAAGTTATTATCATGCCAATATTAAAAATATTTAACGTTTTAAACAAATAGATCGACTTGGACATCGCTTGATTTGATTATTAGTATGTATCACACTACACAGCACGACGGGCCAGCGACCAACAGGAACGAGAGTTTCAATCGCGTGAGGCGCGAGAGACTAAAGAATCTAATATAATATTGTAATATTCATTTTGTTTTCATGCGATGTCCAAGTCGATCTATTTGTTTAAAACGTTAAATATTTTTAATATTGGCATGATAATAACTTATGTAATAACTTAAGACAGAAGGTCCTTCAAGTAGACACTAAATAGATTAACCGACTTGGTATTACATGGATCTCACAACTTTTGACGGTAGAAAGACTGAGCTGCGAGACTTGGGTTTTTTACAGGATGTTTTTGATGGGATCTCACTTCTTTTTGTAGAGCCTTTCTTTTTGATACCATCTACTTCTAACGAATTTTGTTAAAGGTCTTATGATATTTTCTTATTTTTATATGTAGTCTTCCTCTTTTTCTTTTCCGGTACTAAGTACTTCTTGAGCTTCAGCCACAGTTTTTCTCAAAGCCCACTCCCTGTCTCTATGGGCTTTTCTCGGAGGCTTTGATGTCTCAATTTTTGACAAGTCTGGACGGTAAATACTTCTTAATCTGTTGTATTCACAAATTGATGATTCCTGCGCTTTAATACTTCCAAAGTCGAAAAATTGGTCATTCACATACAGTATTTCCGAATCCATTGCGACTACTAGTACTGGTAGATATGCAAGATGTAAGAATACAATTAATACTTAAACGTAACTTTGGTCTCGTTATTTCGACCGACACTATTAAGTAATTATATTTGAAGACTAAGGTATTTATGTAAGTTCCTTAAAATTAACCAAACAACATCCCAATCGTAAGCAAATAATATCAGTAAACTAATGAGCAAGCCTTTTAGTCGTAAATGTAATTTATCAATCGAAATTATAAATGAAAATCGCAAACTTATAGGTTAGGTTTCGAGGCACATCCGAACAGCATGAGGGCGCTCGCACGTATGCGTGCGGCTGCCGCTCGCTCGAAGGCATTCACATTTCATTGTTCTGTCATTTTGGCGTATATTTTGCTTGTCAGTCATAGAGTAAAATAGAGGCCAGTCTGTCTGTAAGGAGGCTAGTCGCGCCAACAATTTATATATAACAGATTTAAATTATAATATATTGTTTTATTAGATTTTCGTACTTCAAGACATGTCCAATCATGTGTTTTTCATTACGTCGACCATTTTACAAGTAATAATGTTGTTCAGTTTCATGGGCTAAACACACCCTTACCCACCCTATACCCCCTCCCTTGACTCATATGGTAGGTACCTATCTACACCTATTAAATTTATAACCACCACCAACCACCAACTGCATAAATAACTTTGTAATCCCATATATTTATATGGGATTACAAAGTTATTGATGCAGTTGGTGTATTTGGAAAACTGGACCGAAATTACAAAATATTTAAGTTTTCCCATGATTGAGACACTAAACTCTATATGTATTCCAAATATGAAGCTTCTAAGTCTGCTAGAAGTGCCTTGGACTTTTGATGATCGGTGAGTCAGTGAGTGACAAAATTTAGAAACTTTAACAAGTTGTCATTCTTAAACTACTGGTTCAAATTGACTGAAATTTTAAATATTCCGTGTTTATACAATGCCGGATTAGTTACAGAAGATTCAGGTTTCTTGCTTTATCCACAACCGAATTATAGGGGGTCGAAAAAGGCCCGAATTGCTTCGAGAAAAGGATGGTACGGCCGTGCCGCTTTTTTTTTGCTCGACTTGGCGGGGGCACTGCCGTGCCCCCAGAAAAAGCAAATAATTAATACCATGGTAGTAGTTAGTTAAAAATGAAAATAAAACACGTTTTG
This sequence comes from Colias nastes, assembly GCA_907164665.1. NCBI lineage: Eukaryota > Metazoa > Arthropoda > Insecta > Lepidoptera > Pieridae > Colias > Colias nastes. The sequence continues at coordinate 44,107 of CAJQZM010035358.1, forward strand.
TTGTTCAATATGTATTTCCATACATAAACAACCTAAATACTGATCTCAACAACCACAACTATCACTTCACATTTGTTCTAACAACGAGGCATGTGATCAACTACTACTGTATTAAAGAGTGGAGATTTTAATATAACAATTATTACAATTATTTTATATTTAATTTAGAAGATATGTTTTATATTTTAATAATTTTTATATCGTTCATTTTAAATTAATGCTCCAAAAGAAGAAAAACAAATACATTCTCACTTTTTTCGTAAAGGTATTTAAGTTACTCGATTACAGTTATTTTACAATTTCACTGGATTACATTTAATTACCTACTTAATAGTAAAAAATATATATTTATTATCCCCACTCTTCAATACATTCAACAAACTGAGATCTTAAACACAACGAAAACATAAATCAACATGATTTTATTCCAATTAAAACAAATTTGTTGCCATTTATTATTTGTGACACGCATTTAAAATGTTTATTATTACATACAGTTCCGCTTTTTTACTAATAAATAAATAAAATAGGACAATACATACTAATCGTATATGTATTGAGTGAAATATATGCATCTCACTCTTACAACATACGGTTACATAAGCTTGAGTAGAAAGTAAATTATTATAAACTTAACTTTCAAAACTCCGATAGCGAAAAATAAACTATAAAAAATTAGTTTTTTTTTTATTGATTACCACAAACATAATAATAATATAACACAAAAAACTGATACAGTAAACATGTAGGTATTAAATCATAGGAATTACTTCCTAAAAACTAAACAGTAATTGTAAAATCGGATATTCTCGGTCACATAAAGTTTCAAATAACAAATTATAACAAATAGCGGTAACATAGATATAATATATAATTTATCATCCATCATAATTCCAATAAAAATTTTAATAAATACATCCAAAACAACCTTTAAAAAAATCACACAAAATTTTCTCGCGCGCTAAAAGTAATTATCTTTAATTGACAATTAGAGCCAAAACATATGAAGGCTTATTGATTTGAGTTATTTCCTGATTTCTATAACAAAACAATTATTTTTACTTGCGAATGATTCAATATTGACATCAAAATACATCCAAAATTGAGTCTTGCGTAAGGAAAAATAATCTTTTTGAAAGTATAGAAACCAGGCATTATTCTTCAAAAGGTATGTAAGTCATTTTTTCTGTGGTAATATAAAACATCATAGGAAAATTTTTAATTTATACCTAAAATTATATGATTAAATTACAATAATATCCAGATAAAACCAATTTAAATAGTTGTATCAATAAAATATGGTAGTATAATAACAGCCAAAATTACTAAAATGGTAAAATCTTCAATATAACCTCAAAATCAATGACTCACACACTGTTTGAAAAAAATATTTCAATACATATTTAAAAAAAAATGAGCACCAAAAGAGCTTCACTCTAACGGCTTTAAATAAAGTAATATATCATGCAAAATATATTAAAATATACAATGAAATGTATACAAGAAAAAAATATATATATACGAAAAGTATTTAAAATTATACAGAGTGTTTAAGAACACCCTATATTTATGAAAAAAGAAAAATAAATATCGATGATGAAGTTTCTTCACCTATGATGATGATGACCAACCCTCTTCCTGAAGCCAATTAAGATTTGTTAACATTACATATATATAGAAAAAGAAAATTAATAAGGAATAAGCGAAAAAAATATAAGTAGGAAGATCTAATAATAATAATGTAAAGAAGTATAAATAGGTGGAATAGTTTGATAGTGATAACTGATAACCCTAAAAGGTTAAATATAAATGTTTAATTTTCTTCTCAAAATCACTATAGTATTAATTATATTACAACGCCAAAAGGATATAATATTTATATAAAAATTTGTGATATGAATAAATTGAAGGTTTACTTATTAATAATTATTTTAGCCACCTATTTTATTTTTTTAGTATCTGAATAAATATTTTATATAAATGTATATATATATTTTAAATAAATTCAAAAAGATTTGGTTTATACAAATATGTAAATGCATTTATCATTTATGATTATGTTAAATGCATACATTTAAATATTATCTATTAATATTGCTAGTTATATAGTATAGTATAGTATAGTATAGTTTATATAGAAAAGAGGATTTATTCAAGAATCAATATTGTCTTTTATTGTTTTTAAACATGCGAGGCATTAAGGCGGTTTCACACTGGCCTTATAATTTTGAAATATTTCGTGCATAAAAAGTCGTGTTGAGTATCAACTTTTTATTGAACGAATAATAATGATGATTCTTCCGTGCTAAGTAGATAACATCTTAACACTGAAAATGACACATTTCTAATGCTGCAGGAACACTTAAAATTTCTCTTTGGTCACCAAGAAACTCGGTCTTTAAAAAAATGTGACAAAATGATTTATCAAGAATTGCGTTTAAGTCGGGTTGAGTTGCGACTTTGTAACACAATTGATAAATCTGATTTCTATATTATATTCAAGCTTTAGAGAGAAGCTGTTTTTATAGAAGTCATGTTGAGTTGTGACTTCTTACCACGTAAATAAATATATTCATTGCGTTCATACATTAGAAGATATCACCTTTCCAAAAACTTTTATAAGTGCATTGAAGTCGTGTTGAGTTGCGACTTCTAAGCACATAAAATTATTTCGTATTGTCTCAAATTTTCACTGGAAGCCCTGTTAATGTGGTTTAAAAATTGGTTATTCAAAACACCTTTGAACCATAACCATCTCATATATTGCTAGTCAAGTGTTTAGAAGCCGTGTTGAGTATCGACCTACTAAACAGATGACAGAAGTTATTATAACTTTCCTCTTCTTTGTGTAATTAAGGCGTTTTCACATAGGCTTTCCAGTGATAAATATTTAAATTGTAATTGACAAGTGTTTTAAAGCCGTGTTGAGTTGCGACTTCTAAACTTTCTATAATAAATAAATTCTCTTTTCTGTATAAATCTACACTAGAAGCATCATGAAGGCAGCTTTATTTTAGCACTGTTGGTACAAAATGTCAGTGACTAAAGATATCTTTATACATTGTATATAAGTCGTGTTGAGTTGTGACTTATATACATAAGAATAAAGCCTTTTTTTTCTTTATATCTGTAAATTAAGATTAATATAAACTGTCTCGAATTTTCTAAATAACACAAAACACATTTTCCAGTGTATTTAAGACGTGTTGAGTTGCGTCTTTTAATACAAGAAATTAAGTTTCTGTGTTATGAACAAATAGGAAACATAATTTAAGGCAGTTTAGATTAACCTTAAAAGTTTTATGTGAATATAAATGTATTTCTTTCTGTCCATTATAACTTTATTATTTAATGCGTTACAATCGTGTTGAGTTTCGATTTAACACACTAATAATAAATCATCATGTTATATACTCACTGGTACAATAACAAATATAAATATTTCTCATTTAAAATATCGAAATACATTTACGCTTCAAAACGTTCAAGTCAAAATAACACTTCTCTCAAAGGCATTAGAGTTCAAAATACAATGTTATAAAAATATTGCGAGTTAGGCCGATTGAAGACATGAGATATAGGAAATTCGATCTTATTTCATTACGATTAAAGCTTAATATTAAACCTCTTTATTTTGTGACATCAACGGTTCCATCGAAGCTGGCGTTGGGTCCTTCTGATACTGGTGAACTATCTTCGATGATTTTTTTGTGCTCATTTCGTCTTCGCATACTGTAAAACAATATTAATTAAAAAAATAATTTCCTATAATATTGCTAGCATGCAATATCCCATATCCTGATAAAAAACCTTTTCCTATTATTGTGTTGTGCGTTAAATGGTTTGAAATCATCCCGTAACCAAATTGACCCAAATTGCTCATTATAAAACCGATACCTTGTACATACTTGGCTCAATAATTTATATAATGGTTAAACTTTGAAAAGTGGAACTGTTTGAACAGTTCTGCAATCAAAAATCTATCAGAAATCTTATTAAAAGCTATTTTTTTGCAATTTGAATCTTTTACTTTATCAAAATCTTCACGTACACTCATTTGCTCAACCAATTAGGGAAAGGTATGCATTATGTGAGTTAAATAATTTCACAACGCTATACCTGATATTATATCCCTTCTTTTCTTTTGAAATTCAACCAAAGTTATTACCATATGCACAAGAAACTGTGCTATTTGTGAACAATAATAATCATGCAACTTTTGCATATTTCAAATCTTATAAGTAAGAATGCACTATGTATTTGCAAACACGTGGGTTAGATAACAATAAGATAGTCAATATATTTATTATGTTAGCCATAATCTAAACTAATTCGTGTTATCTACTCATCTTATTAATCTTAAACAATAAATAAGTAAAAATTTTAATATTATCATTGTTAATTACACAAGCAAACAAAAACACATGTTAATTCGTCAAGCATAACAACCACCTGATGGAAAAGTCATAAGATTCCATTTTTTGCTTTGCACATTGTCGTGTAAACAAGACATACAATCGCAAATTAAAAAATCGTCAAAAAATGTCTGAAACTTTAATTCAAATTAACACCGTATTTCGTAGCAGTAATGTTCAAAGTCCACTAAATACGCTCATTACAAACTTTGCCTAATAGACGCGTAGGCAGAGTTTTAGCACAGACAATTTTTGATCGTGTTTGTGAGTCCAGTAGTTTAACGTACACTATGTATTTTTATTGTTCACGAACATTAAATTGCGTTCCAAAAGCACACACACATAAAAACAAAACACAATGATGTTAGTTAGTAAAAACGTGCATTGTTAAAAAGTGCATGCAACCTAATTATAATTTTCAAGCAAAAATATACTTTAATATCAGCTAGTCAAATGTCAATTTTCTATACTTAACATTTTTTGATAAAATGTCATAACTTATGATAAATATCTAGAATTTTAATCTCATAAGTTTTAAATGCCAGTCTTTATTTACACAGATTATGCTTTTAACATCTATATTTTCACTAAATATATAATTAATAAAAGTTCTTAATTATTTTAAATTTTTATCTAAAATCAAATGTCTATCTAATATTGAAATTCGAATAGGTTGCAATATAAGCCCCGCCACCATAAATTTTCGTATGTATATGTACGCATACCTTCCGAACTACTGAACACCGTAAATGATGGTTGCATGGACAACATGTGGACAACAGAAACCCACATTTAGTGTAAATTCATTTTTAGATTTTCATATAATTTTGAAAAGTTTTTAAGTTAGGGTTTTTTTAATATGACTATAGGGTAATAACATTTACATGCATACATTGGAATGGAATAATTTTCGTTTTCTCAAATATTAATAAAAAACTTTTTTGTCCAGTATTGATATGTATTAATGTATCTCATTAAAACATTTTTACCCTATGATCAGATCCCAATTTAACATTTACAGAATTTTACTAAATTGTCAACAAAATAATTCCCCCAAATGCAGACAACAATTTTGTATACTCAAATAACACAAATATTTCAATTAGATTTCTCATATATAAATAGTTACAGAAATAGAAACGAACATTTTGAAGGTGAACTTTTAACCGACTTCAAAAAAAGGAGGAGGTTCTTAATTCGAACGTATATATATTTATTTTCTATTCATAAATTATTTATTTTAAAATTTTAATGAATTTATCCGTTTTATTTGAGTATTGTGATTGACTTCATCGCTTGAACAAATCGCCCAATCAAAATTAAACATTAAGGGCTGATTTTTCAATCCTTGGTTAAAACTTATTCATCGAATAACGTATTAAACTACCATTTCAAATATGTATTCTAATTGTCCGTATATGACAGTTTACAGGTGACATTTTAAAATGTTCGTGTAATACTTTATTGGACGGATAAATTTTAACCAAGGATTGAAAAATCGGCCCTTAAAATTTATAATTTTATCCCACGGTAAACACACATACAGTCTTTATCCCCCATATATTATTAAAAAAGGCCCTGTTAATGTAACACGTCACATTCGCCCAGAAAACATTCAAACAATTTACTTATTTCATTCAAAATGCTCCAAACATAAAATATCCCAATACATGATTCCATTGATTTTCAGAACATACCACAAGTAAATCAAATAGGCAAAAACTAGTATCAATGAATCAAAGAATAGTTTTCACCCGTTTTTTCTCGTCAATTTATTAAAATTTCCATTATTAAATAGCTCCTAAAGCTATCAATAAATTACATCACGCAAGGAATCCGTGACGTCACATCTTATGAAGTATACACAGACAGACACTAGACATTTTTTATTTTTTGACATGTGACGTCACGAGGTTTGTTATCTTTTTACCTTGACATAATTTATAGATATAATCCCGTAAAATATATGAAACGCAAAACTCAAAATACCCAAGCGTTACACAAAAACGCAGACAAATCTTTTATATTGTTTATATACGTACCAGCCCTTTAATTTCAGATATATATAGATGAGCGTCATAGGAATCGGCGTCATGATGGCCACTGACACAGGAACAACTGAAATTGAAAAAAAATATATATTAAGACATTTTTTGTGTAAAAATGTATTAAACTTGTGGTATTTAGTGTATAATATTTAAAGCGATAGACGAACGTCCATTTTAAGCACTTATGTTTTCCAAACTGAATCAATGAAGCGTGTTTATTTTCACGCACGTGTATAAACGATTTGTAAATTTATAAAACTACTAGCTGTCCCGGCAAACGTTGTTCTACCTTACTCTTCATCACTTAGGGGTATGAAAAATAGATGTTAGCCGATTCTCTCTAACCTACCCGATATGCACACAAAATTTCATGAGAATCGGTCCAGCCGTTTTGGAGGAGTTCGGTAACTAACATTGTGACAGGGGAATTTTATATATTAGAAGATAACTTCTATTATGGAACGTGTTATAATAACTAGGTATTTGGAATAACATTATTTTAATTCCACACACATGTCATATCGCATTACATGTATGACATTACAGTATTTTCAAACCCGATTTATTATTATCTTGAATCTATTAATCGATATACAAAAGCAGACAAAATATATCAAATCTTTGCACATAATAATCTAAAGTGGTTGTAAAAATGAAATCTAAAATGTACATTTTGATGTAGGTGTAGGTAATTATTAAGCGTATATTGTGTACTTATACAATTAATTCTATTTGATTTTTATATATTTACCAGTAGTTAAATCAGCCTCAGGCTGCGGCAGAGCATATCGTAACAAGAATATCGCAA
>CAJQZM010035359.1:0-15593 GCA_907164665.1 Colias nastes
TAAAATATTGCGAACTCAAATATATGCTGCTATAATCGCAAAAGCACTAAAAAACCAAGCAATCCTAGATTGCCCGACTAGGTGGAACTCCACTGTTGACATGATAAAAAGGCTAATAGAATTAAAGGAGATTTGCGACAATGCTCAAGATGACAATCTGAACTTAACGGAAACGACTTGGAATACACTACAAGATTATTTGATTTCTCTATCACCCGCTAAAGAGCTATCAAAAGTCCTGCAACAAGAGCAGCTCACAATTGGTGACTTTTATTTGCAGTGGCTGTTGTGCAAAATTAAATTAAAGAATGTTAACACAGCCTTGAGCACATTGCTGATCACTTCTATGGAGAACAGGGAACAGACTATATTGAATAACAGTGCTTTTATCTGTGCAATGTTTCTCGACGGGAGAGTAAATTCACTACTTTCTGGCGACCAACAAGAAACCGCAAAATCAAGATTACTAGAATTACATCGCCATTTAATAAATTTTAATAATAATAAGGAAAATGAGCCCCATTCTTCTTCAAGTTCAGGATCCCTGCCGCAAACAAATGCTAATGACAACAGCGCAAGAAAAGAGTTAGAAAACTTTCTGAGTGTAAAATATGTTGAGGCTCAAAGTGATATACACGTTCTTTTACAACGCCGCATGAATGTGCCAGGTAATGTGTTTGGAAATGTAGATGAAGAATTGACGGTGTTTCTTAAAGAACCTCTATTAAAATCAACTGAAAACATTTTGAAATACTGGGAGATGAATAAGAATAATTATCCTCGGCTTTATAAATTAGCTTGTGTCGTGTTAGCTACTCCAGCGACACAAGTCAGTGTGGAACGACTTTTCTCCTCTTTGAAGTTTGTCGTTTCAAAGTACCGTTTTAATTTGAAACACAGTTTGATTGAAGACGTTATTTTTATTCGTAATAACACATTTTACAACAAATGTAATAATAACAAGATAAACGATTTGTGATGATTTTCGCCAAAGTAATATAATTTTAAGGCCGTTCTAACCGCTTTTGTAATTAAGTGATAGTAAATAATAATTAGATCAATCAAGCATAAGGAGAAAACCATTTTAAGATAATGCGTCTTAGTTTTGAATACAATATGTTTAAGGTTGTTATTTTGTATTAGTAATATTTTCAAATAATTTATCACTTTTCGCTGAAAAATTTAGTTTATGATTAGTTGTTATAATTTCAAAGTTTAAAAAACATTAATAAATTTCGAATGTAAGATATTTTGTTGAAAATATTGTTAATTTTTTTAAATGTATCATTATTGTTAATTCCAGTTTCTAATCGTACTGAAAATGTGTGCCAACGTTAGGTAATTATTAGTAATTACAATTATTATTCAATTATGATGTGTGATTTTCAATAAATATTTTATAACAGAAAGTGTAATAAAAACTAGATAAACGATTTGTGATGATTGTCGCCAAAGCAATATAATTTTAAGGCCGTTCTAATCGCTTTTGTATTTAAGTTTATAATAATTATATCAATCAAGTATAAGGAAAAAATCAGTATAATTTAATATATTAATTTGATTATTTTTTAAAGTAATTTATACAGGGTCCTTCTTAATGTGCTGATACTTTTTTAAGAGGATGATCAGACCGTTTTTGTTTGAATAAGCTGTCATTCTTAGTTTCCGAAATATTAAGATTTATGTTGTTGGTCACCCGTGGTGACCCGTTTTCATTGCCGTCGAGTGTATTTGTAATCACAATTATTATTCAGTTATGCAACTGTTGTGATTTTAAATAAATATTTGATTATTCAATTAGTCTTTTAATTAATCTTAACAAAATTAAAATGTATTCAATGGAAATTCTGGGTTATACGAACTATCTGCATCTGTTTTAAAGTCACTTGAATCAGGAACAAACGCCACAACTTGATTTGAATCACCTCTCAAAATCCTGATGAAGTTCAATATTTGAGGATATGTATTCGATCGACTTTCTTCGGACATAATTTCTAACTCGAATGCTATAATTCTTGCAACATCTTTGTTGCGTTCGTCTAAGGAATTATCATTTTGAAAGTCTATTTTAGGTAAAGCTTCGATCGAATAAGATAGTCTATTTACATATTGTCTGTATATGACAGCATCAATTATTTCGCCTTCGTTCGTTTGAATTTCCTTTACTTCTGTCAGTACATGATTATTTTTATCACATCGAGTTTCATCGTCACTGCATTCAGTTACATCCTTATCAAATTGAGTTTCGTCGTCTCCGCATTTAGTAAAATCGTCATAGCTTTGAGTTAAATCGTCATCGCATTGAGTTAAATCGTCATCGCATTGAGTTAAATAGTCGTCGCTTTGAGTTTCATCATCGTCGTAAATGGGTCTCTTTTTTTCAGATCTATTAGCCTCTGTTTGATCCGGTGTCAAATCATCATTATTTTTGTCATTACTTATTTTGGGTAAATGTTTTACTATTTCTGACAATTGTGGAGCTCCTCTTAGTACTCTGATGATATTGAATATTTCTGGTATATAAGACCGTCTTTCTTCGGGTAGAAATTGTAGTTCGGACGCTACTAGCCTTGCAAAATTAATATTCCGTGGGTCGGAAGGAGATTGATAATTTATGAATTTCGTTGCTACGGTGGTTTGAATATCTGCATCTTTGTAACTTCTAAACCCTCGTGATGGCTGGCTGTCGTCATCAGACTCATCTGATTCTTCAATGATAATTATGGGTTTCTTTTTTTCTAGAAATTAAATTATCAAGATATGTTAAGGAGTTAATAAATAGTTGACCAACAGTGACAAAGCATTTGTCTACCATAAATATAGCAGGTGAGACACCGAACAACGGTACTACAGTATCGGTTTAATTAAAGGCTGAGAACTTTTAGAAGTTTCTTTTTTAAGTTTAAGAAAAATAATTTTCCTAGCTTTAGTTTCATACATACACAATCTTAAGAAACTAGTGCCTGTATTTATAATCGTATGTCCACATCTGGCAAACGACGCGTGAGCTGCGCGGGTGCATTTTATATTCGTGCGTCGCAAGCTGCGCATTCGCGGCGCACATTAGACGCACCCTTAAGACCACTCATCCCTAGTGTAAGCCTTTTTTTCTTACAAGCAAACTTTACACGAGAACAAACGCGAGCGGTTCGCGAATGGCGTGCGAGCTGCGCAGTAGCGACGCACGGCACGAGTATAAAATGCACCCGCACAGCTCGCACGCCGTTCGCGAGCTGCGCATTCGCGGCGCGTTCGCCAGATGTGGACGCACCCTAAAGCAAACCTAAGTCCGATGTTATACTTATGCTTCCTAACCAAACTCATCCAATAACATAATTTTTTATGGCGCACACGCTTGAGTTTGCCTTATAAATACAGTGCGACACAAAAGAGTAGAAAATAAATCAGGGCGCCACTACTTCGTGAGAACATCAAAATCGCGCATAACCTGGCAAGACCGACCTATAGTTATCCAACAAAAAAAGATTAATCAAAATCGGTTTAGTAGTCTTTGCGTGGTGTATGAGCAAACAAACAGACAAAAAGTCCAAATATTGGTGATTTGGAATCAGGCAAAGGCGAGAGTGAATAGGCATTTTTGCAGTGTGCAGTGTCAGAGCATATTATGACGGACCCTGTTTTTCACTTATATTTCAACGAAACGACAAACACAGGCACAAACAAAAGTAAAAAAAATAATAGGAAATACCAACCAGTCATCTGGGTTCAAAAGGTAGGGTACACCAAACACTTGAAATCCAAAATCACACGTACCTAGACCTACGTATGATTGTTTAAACACACGCGGCGTTGGGAGGCGGATGTTGAGTGCGGAGTGCGGAGCGGAGGTGAAAATTGATGAAAGCGCGAAGGGCATTTTATCGGTACTTTATCGGTATTTAGTATCGGTATCAGTACTGATAATTTTCCATAATGTATCGGTATATGTGTACTGAAATAAAATATCGGTATTGGTATCGATAAATCGATACCAAAATATCAGTATTTATATCGATATTTCGATATCGATATTGAAAAATATCGGTATTCCGGTCCCTGCGTAGGTTTAAACAACCTGTTTGTATTTATGTATCGTAAAATTTTTGTTATTATCAAATGCTTTCTAAATTAAAATTATTTTTGACAAATTCATTTTAAAAATCACTTTCTAATTATGTTTATTATCTACAATCGTGAACGCGTCATATAACATTTATTATCTGTGGCATGTCGTAAATACGTGGTAAATACAAACTTAAATTTTTGGCTATATACATTTTCAGGTAATATAATTTAAGAAATTGTTATAAATAAATTAATAATACGGCAATATATTTAAAATATTGCCTGTGTGCGAGATTACTTATTACTAGAAGTTTTAATACGACAATTCACAATGGTATAAAAGTGTCGTTTTTAGTACAAAAATAACCTTAAAAAAAATTTTCATTTTCGATTTTCACAAAAACTACGCATTTTTGTTGGAAAAGAAAAGCAGTTTGTTAAGAAAATCCACTACCAGCTATCGATTAAACAGCACAAAATAATGAAATTCGGGGACATCGAATCAAATATTTAACCTAGTATTATATTATCTGTGACATAGGTAGGTTACAGTTCCGTAACGAGCGTCAATTTGTAGAAGTATATCCGAACCTAATCCATTACATAAGAAGAAGTTAGTTTACTTCAGTAATAGACTAATGGATTTGTAATAGCTTTACCTTATACATAACATCTGAATAGTTGCTTCAATTATAAGATTTGTTAACAAAATCGTTACAAGTTACCTACACGTAAACATAGCAGACAATTTGTGACAACAACAATTTATAAATTTAATTAAATTTTTATAACAGAAAACAAGCTATATTTAAGGAATTGATAATCTGAATCTATAATTAAGTTCATTCATTTCATTAAGTACCTACGTACTTCTCAATAAGAGTATAGTAGAGTACTATCAAAAGATAAAGCTCCCGTGTCTTTCTAGCATACTGAGTTTCAAATTTTTTAATCTTCCATATATTAAGCATAATGTTTTGATAGTGTTATATTTCTCAGCGAACACAACAGAGATCGGCGTGTTGGACCCAGCGCTGTACAAAGCGGACTGCCATGTGGAGGATTATTTATGGCCAGAGGGTCACGTGGTAAGTTTTTTATTATATGATAAATTATAAGCTGCATTTTCATACCGTAAGCCTGGGGTCTTTAGAAAATGATAAATTTCGTGTACAATTTTGATGAAGTTGTTGGAATTTTTTGCAGATTAAAATGTTATTTATTGTTAGAGATAATAGAGAATGTTTTCCCGCCATTCTTTTTTTTAGAATATAGTATTCTTACTTAAATTTTCTATGAAATTAGTTAAAGCAATGTTTTTGAAATATATAATACTCCATTTTTATATAATATCAGAATAACGAAATAGTTTAATTTTGCATGCAATTTCCGTACCTAAAGTCAAATTCAGTCAAGTCAAAATTTGATTTTCCCACTAAAACACAGAAGTATGATTATGAAATAGCAACATAAGAATCTACTATCTAAACAATAAATTTCTCCAAAAATAAACTTTAAAATAACCTTCAACAGCAAATTACAACCCATATAAATTAGTTAATTACATTTGCTCAGGGACGAATATGGTTCACCCTGAAATACGAGTCTGAAACTGAAAGGCTGCAAATCCACATTATAAAGGTTAAGCACTTGCCGTCTCGTACACCGGCGTTGGCGAATGCCTGTGATCCTTATATAAGGTAATTAATTATATATAAGGTAATTATCATTTTTTTGTTTATTACATTTACATTAGAGATAAAAAATTTAAGTTAGAAAGTGTTAAATAGGCTCTTTATACACCACTTGCTTTATCAGCAATCTGGCCCTATAATTAAGGTGTTTATAATTATATTATTCCAGGTGAAAATCGATATGAACTGCGACTCTTAAATATTAAGAGAAAAATAACTTACATCTTGGTCAAATAGTGAGCTAGCTAGTATTTCCGTGCTCTGTAAATACGTATTTCATAACCAAAGGGACGTCATAATATGTCGAATCCCAGCCACTTTTCAGCCACGCTAGTCTCGACTGATAATTGCCTTATGAGAGCTTTTATACTGTCATGTATAAATACGCGAACGATGATATTCAATTAATATTACCGTGAATGGCCATTTTGCTATACCAATGACAACATATTTTATTTATAAGCATTTACAATTGATAATTTCGTTTCATAATTGAATCCTAGTATTATTGATATAAATAACTCAACAACAAAGGTCTACGAAAAATCGTTAACGTCCTGAAATAGGTGTAATGGTAAAGTATATTTTATCGCAGAAGCATTGTTTCAATATTTCCTTGAAATTATTTATAACTGTTTGAATCGGAATATATCACATGAAATACATACATTGTTTATGTTCAATAAATATACATTGTACATATTTCATAACGGTACATTTGAGGTTTTCCAGTTACTATCTATTAGTTACTTTTTAGAATAGCGATTAAAAATATACTATTCCTATTAAAATATAATTGAGTCTAGGAATTCTAAGAAGACGGTATAAATATAGAAGCAATTCACAGTCGTTATTATATGAATAATTCTAAAGTATGCACTTCTATCAAAAGCGTAAGGAATAGGAAATTACATCCGTCACCTCGAGCTTATCTTTCGAGCAATTCTCAAAGGACTGGATTCTCATGGCTAAGCATCTAGTTTGAAATACTTAGCTCCAGCTTGCTGAGATAATGGCAATAGTGGTATTAAGTAACTGGGTAAATAAACACAGATGTTTAAGGGAATTAAACAAATGATCTCAAAGGAATTTTATACGCTTGAAATTACGCAGAAACGTCTGGTTGTTAGGGTAATTATATTCCTGTTTGTTCGTTCTATGACCGTGTAACGGTCCGTGCATTTTGTTTTGTTATCACACGAAGCTTTATGCCGGGCTATAATTTACTTCTGTAGTAAAAAATATAAAAGTAGCTTACCTTTGAACCTGAAATTAGTCCTCGTACCAAAATATTTATTTTATTTTATTTTATTTTTACATACATAGATTCCTTACAGCTATTTGTATTACAATATTTATAATTAACTTTAACAAAACAATACGCCAATAAAAAGGAATACCAATAATAATACAATTAATGTGACAGTAGTTTTACATTAATTATAACAATGATAAAGTGGAAAAAATTAATATATTTTTTTTTTTGGACATGAAATACAAAAAAGAGGAAAACGTACCCATTAATAGAATGTTTGGTATGGATGTGTGAATGTGTGTACTGTGTGTGTAGTGTATAATGGTGTAGTGTGGTGAGAATGTGTAAAGGTAAACTAAGAAATTATTGAATTGGTGATGTCTGTTACTGCTTTTTTAAAACTGTTACGGGAGAGATGAAATATGTCAACACTTGAAAATTTCTTGTTGTAAATATTAGGTAGACGGAAGAGTGTAGAATTTTGCAGGTGTTTGGTTGAAGCGAGGGGAACCTTTAATAGTTGGCAATGCCTTGTTCGTAATGACGGTGTTTGTAGTGATATATTACCGAGAATATTTGGACAGTCTAGTCTATTACGCATTATGTCGTAAAGCAGCATCATGTCGATAATATCTCTCCGTTGTTCGAGTGTATTGATCCTTTGGAGAGAGCATCCTTCAAGGTAATTAGCACATGAGGTCTTCGATATAAAATTAAGTTTCCTAATAAATATTTTTTGAATATTTTCCAAGCGGTCAATATAACAGCGATAAGAAGGACGCCAGATCGGACTCGCAAATTCTAGTACGCTTCGCACATACGAAAAATACAGCACTTTAAACATAAGATATCTGTGAATGCATCACAAGTCCGAAGTATGAAACCTAAATTTTTGTACGCTTTTTGTATAATAAATTCAACATGATCGTTATGCGTAAGTTTAATGTCATGAATAACACCTAAGTCTCTAACCTGTGTTGTTCTTTCTAGTGATACATTGTTTAGTTTGTAATTGAAATTAATGACATCCTTTTTTTTCCGGGTAAAAGTAATTAATTGGCATTTGCTAATATTAATAGATATTTTATTAGTTTTGTAATACAGTGTCAGTCGATCGAGATCGCCTTGCAGCTTAATACAGTCTTCTAGACTGTTGATTTTTTTGTAAAGTTTTTTATCGTCTGCAAATACAAGGAACTTGGAATCAAGAAAACAATCAGATAAATCGTAAAGAAATACGTTGTATAATAAGGGGCCGAGATGCGAACCCTGCGGTACACCGGATGTTACTTTAATAAAGTTTGATCGGAAACCACCGATAACTGTAGCTTGATGACGATTCTTTATGTATGATTCAATCCATCTAAGGAGGTTTCCTCTGATACCGATGGCATAAAGTTTCGTCAACAATATATTATGGTCGACCCGATCGAATGCCTTCTCGAAATCAGTATAGACATAATATACAGATACATACAGTAAGGAAACTTCATACAAAATGTTCGAAATGGCTCCCCCCCCCATCAAGCGTGTTTACGAGGGTATTGAGGGGGATCGATAGTAGCGGGTGACACATCCACAGATTTTGAATGACAAAGATACATAGTATAGAAAAAAGTTTAAAGTGATGTCAATTCACATTAAATAAATATCGATTGTTTCAGTTTGTAGCCCTTTCAATAAATATATTTGTAAATACCGTATCTGACTACAAGTTAAAAAGAGACTATTTTTTAATTTCTATAGATATGGCAGCATGAGTTTTAAATTATGTTGACATATTTCCACCAAAAATAGTCACTATTAGGAGTCCAGTCTGTTTAAAGATCGCATCTATTTTTTACGCAATCTAGAAGAGCACAAAAATCTAAAAAAATGGAAACCTTAAAAAAATCTTGTTTAAATTTATGTGCATAATTACGTAAATATTAGGGAAGAAAAAGATAGATATTATAATAATTATTGTATTTTTATCGATACGTGACTTTACCACTTTGTCAAGCACTAAGCCTGTCAAACTATTTTCTTTTTCATCCTAAAACAAAAAGGTGGAGGTTCTATGCTCGTATAATAATAATTTTAATTTATTTTTGCATATTTTGTGTCTTTTAATTTAATTTAATTTATCGTTTTAAAAATAATTTAGTAGGTATACCTACATACAAGTATTGTAAATTCTGGTTTAAAAGAATTATTGAATATATGTATAATACAAATATCAAGCATCCATACTAATATTATGCGAAAGTAACTCTGTGTGTCTGTCTGTTACTCAATCACGCCTTAACTACTGAACCAATTTGCATGAAATTTGGTATATAGATATTTTGATACCCGGCGAAGGACATAGGCTACTTTTTACCCCGGGAAATAGGATAGGTTTTATCCCGGAAATCCCACGGGAACGGGAACTATGCGGGTTTTTCTTTGACTGCGCGGGCGAAGCTGCGGGTGGAAAGCTAGTTATAAATAATTTAGGTACATAAAAAAGCCTTTGGCGTCCATAACAAAACAAACTTTCGAAATATAGCACTGATAAAAACGTATTTACCAAGGTGTATTTATTCGGATTGTTTCTTCTTGTAAATTCATATTTAGGCTACACCATTTTTTTTATTTTAACGGGTTTTTATCTCAAAATTACCACAAAATCAACTGTGAAAAAAAAGCAAACAGAAATATACAGGCCGAATTGATAACCTCCTCCTTTATTTTTGAAGTCGGTTAAATATCAAAAAGTAACAGCCCTATAGCTATAATAGTGCTTATGTCATAATTTCATCGCAGGGGCTTAGTTTCCTAACTGTATGTACGTAGTATATATCTGTCAACTGTGGTATAGATGACGTCGACTTGTGACTTGTCATCTAAATCTATATTGATAGAATGAGTAAATTCAAGAAGGTTGGATGTAACGCTACGTGATTTAATGAAACCATGATGATTATGAGGAATACATTTTAATGCTAAATAATATATGTTATCATAAGCGATACGTTCTAAAATTTTACCTAATACATTAAGAATAGATATACCTCTGTAATTTGTTATGTCCAATTTTGATTTACTTTTATGAATTGGAACTATTTGTGCTTCCTTCCATCGACTCGGAAAGATACCATCTGAGAAAGAACGTTATTTAAAAGTGAAAGTGTGGAAACTAATAAACAGAATAACAGATTTTCACAGCACGTATGTAGGTATTTTAGAATTGTAGGTATCTACTATATCTAGTATTTTTTTTAATTAATTTTTAATTAGACATAAATTACACTTGTATAATTTACATACTCTGTAGAGTAAGACGTTCCGCTAATAATTAAAATTAAGAACTTATCACTTGCAAAAGCTTACACACTTAAAACCCAGCTTCAACGTAATGAGTTGAACTTCCCAATTCAAAGTTCTTCAGACTTATTCTTGTTAGTTCTGAATATGTATGAGCGTAGGATTTAACGAAGTATTTCCGTAGGATCCAGTTGATGCCCGACGAGAGACGGGTGCTGCAAACTAAACAAAAGAAAAAGACTTGCAATCCCTTCTTTGACGAGACTTTCGTGTATCAGGTAAGTTTTTTACTTTAACTATGTACCGTTGTTTCAAATTCAAATGTAAGGGGCAAAAGTTGTTGTTTCATTTTTAAATGTAAGAAACAAAAGAACGTATTTATATAAACATCTAAACAAAGAACAATTTTCCGTTTCTCTCTGTTTCTGTTTTTAAATTATTTTCGTACTTTTTGCACAATTTATATGTTGTACCTGCATATAGGTGATTTTACTCAGTTTAAAAACGCTACATTTTTCAATTTACCAAGGGTTTTACCTTATACCTAAATAGAGACCCAAGCATATCGATAGAAATTTTAAGATTTGGTTGACCATTGACGCGCTAAAAATAACATACAGTAATAATATTTCCATCGATTAATCAATTCCACTTCTGAAAGTAGGTCTGCGAAATGTATGAAATAATATATTCTACCAACAAAGGAAACCCATGTCAATGTATGAGATTTTTATGTGCTCTTCCCGCCGACAAATCTTTTAGTGCGTCATTCACTACATTTCCTTTTGTGCATTGTAGACCTCAAGCTCCATAAACCTTACATTTACTTCTTTTTTATAGAGCAACTTTAACGCCTTTATTTCGAAGATAAAATAAATTTATATCCGAGTTTATATCTATTGTATTCAATATGTCCTGACGAAAAATAGCTATTACCAGTAATTTTATAGACCAATGAATACAAAATCCACAAACAAACTTATTGGAGTTAGGCAAAATTTGTTGAACAAAAATCATAAACATAGATACTAAAATAAAGGCTTAAAGTGAGATAATATATTCTGTTCAATCGGACTGCCCGTAACCGCACTGACCGCTGACCACGATTCGAAACATCGGTTTAAATAATAAAAGTGGTGAATAAATCCGATACCTAGGTATTAGTCTAGACTAAAAATGTCAATTTTTATTCGGTTCAAAATCCTCTTGTATCATAATTAAATTCTGAAAAAACCGTTGTTTGTTTTTTATATAAAAAGCGTACGTATAAAATATTCACGAAGGTAAAAGGGTGTGCAATCTCTTGTGACCTAGAGAAAGCAAGCTATTATAGGAATTACTGAAGGTCGTGTAAATAATTAGCTACTATATTAATTAATATCGATCAGTTAATGACATGATATTGAAAATTAGATAGATAATTTTTTTATGACATGAGGTAGCGTTTGGCAGCTGTGGATTATGTGTTACCATGATTATAATTAAAATATAATTTTGAATCTAAATTATACCGTTCAAACATTTTTATGCTTATTTAATCAGTTTAGGTTTTTTCTTTTATAGATTTGATCATAATTTTAAATGATAGAAAAAATAATAATCAATGTTATTTTATGATAAGAAACAATACCACTTTGTATCTGAATTTATAAAGCACAATTGCAAAATGATAGTACCTGCTAGGTATCTATTATCTGGATGGTTTCTTGAAAAGAATATCTTTCCACTTTCCGTTATTTATCTTATTCTAGGGACAAAATAACAACTTGTATTCTTGTAATATTATTTTATAAATCAGTTTTTCTGTGTAGAGTTATATCTTTGTCTCGAGGAGATAAATGCATAATATATTTTTCACTCAGAAATATTTCTTAGCAACATGCTAGGCTAAGGTATAAAACATTATTAGGTTAAGTTCTATATCTACTTTTGTCTACTTTTGTAGATATTGTAGTCTCAGTATTAAATAATTCCTTATTTTTATGTTACCTCCCCTATAAAGTTGGTTGTAAATCTTGGCCAGGTCAAACACTTTCTTCATTTATTATTAAGGCTCTAAACGAACTTTAACACCTTAAAATAGAATATGTGATAGAAGTTTGCTTATTCATTATTGATTATGTACTTACAATTACAGTCAATTTCGTACTTCAATTTTCATTTAGTTTTCTATCGTCAATCATTACTAATTCTTATGGAAAATTCCCAATTTTATCATAAGAGTTAATTGTAAACTACAGAACAAATCTGAAATACAATTTGTTTCTTTTTGAAGCGGTGAATTGATTTATTTTAGTTCTGCCCACGCAGTCTCACCCACTCTACAGTTTGAATCTTTGATCTGTCTATTGCAAATTATTTTCTTACCATTTCCTTTTTCGTCGGGACTTATTTGTTGATTGTTTATTTTGTGGAAATTTCTCTTTATAGATATTACAATATTACAATGTTCATGAAATGATAATAATGATTCAAAAAAATGTAAAGTGACACTTGTCTTTCTCCATTACATCTCCATCATACTTATAATATCGTTCCAATCAATATTACAACAACCTTGCGAAATTTAATTTATATTGCTAATAATGCTAGTATATATTATGTATTTATACATACTGGCGGTGCCCCGCAGCTTAACCCGCTTTGCTTCGCACCTATTGGACTTAGCGCGATGATATAAAGCGTTCTAGCAAACAAACAAACTCTTCATCTTTATAACATTAGTATAGATTTGCCATTAATTTGTTCTAGATACCACCAGGTAAACTAGAGAGTCTTACACTAAAGCTATCAGTATTAGACACTGGTCGTGTGGGGAGGAATAAACCCTTGATTGGTCATGTTATACTTCCATTGAGCGAGCTTGAAGGTGTGGCGCCTGATGAGGAACCGCAGTTGTATAAAATGGATATTGAGAAGGTAATTACGTTTTATTATTTGTATGTTTATGATAGAATTATGAAAAGGTTTTATTATTGTATGTGTTGTTATATTATTAGCTGTATGCACAGAACAGTAAAAACAAATAGAAGTGCTATAATGTCATAATTATTATGAAAACCTGTGGCTGTATACAAAAACATAGAAAAACATTTAAAGTAAACAAAAATGCAGTAAACAACGTGTGCAATCAAGTAGTTCTAAAATATATTAACCTTGTTTGTTATATTTTGTTTCTAGTTTATGCCAAAAGCATTAATTTTTAAGTACCTTATAACGCAGTGGTCGAAAACTTTTGACATTAAACTATTTTATTCAAGCCTCTCTGTTCTGAACAAATTAGAAATTCTACTCAAATAAACATGTATTATTCAGTTCATTGTTTCTTAACTCAATTAATTAAATTGATGTAAAGCGCCACAAAACAACTTTCAATGTTTTACGTGTAACATTATACTGCAAAATAAGTTTATCGTGAAGCCATGAAATAACTTTTGCGTGCAGTTTATTTCAATTTTCCCACAAATCACGAGCAGAACCGAGGTAAAATACGCGAAGTTATTGGCGGTAGTTTCACAATAGTTTTTGTTACGAGTTCGTACAAAAAGTTAGATGCATACTACATTATTCACTTGTTGTTTCAGCTTTATTTATTTGCTTACGAGTTTTGAATATTTAAGTAAAACAAACATAACAAAATTCTCTACAGTCGATTAAATTAATATGAGTGCAGAATAATTATTAATATGTTGATATTTAAATAAACTCAATTACAAAGACAAAGAGGTTAGAATTTAATAATTTATAGTTGGTTACTTATATAGAAAAAGGTCCATAAACGTAATATTTTTAAATCAATTATGAAACTATTTGCTCTAAAAGTTATATGCGTTTTTATAACTTGCGATTAACCATTTCATATCCCTTGATTCATAATTTAGTTTAAGAATATCATAAGATAATTAAGGAACCTTTTATAAAATTAAAATTGACAACACTTAAGAGCGAAATTTACCATACTATATTTTCTCAGGAAACAAGAGATTCTCTATTCATACCACAATTTCCGCATAATACAGAAAACATAAAGCGTTAATATTTAATTACTTAGGAGATACAAGAACCGACGTCCGACCTGGGCGAGGTGCAAGTCTCTCTGCTATATAATGAAAACCTTCATCGCCTAACCGTCACCGTGATAGAAGCAAGAGGGCTTAAGGTAATTTAATTTTATGTTCCAAGCTCCGTTTATTGCAGACATTGTTCTAAGACTTTTAAGATTTCCTTTATAAATAGTTTGCTAGCTATCTGAGCATAATATCAAATATCTTTGTAACTATCTTAGACTTGAAGTCGATAATGAACGAGTAGTCCTCGAAATAGTCTGATGTTATATTTAGCTTGTTACAAATTGTTTCAACATTTTTTCTCGTTAAATCCTTACAATTTAGGTCGGTGTTGTCTCATAATTTATTCACTTTGTACAATCAAATGGGAATCCATTGTGCCTTGGTAAACATTGCTTTATGGACGTATCCACTAAACCAACTAGCTAAATGTCAACAGACTACATTGATAAAGGTGTAACCGTGAATTCATTTATATTGTGGTTTTGGCTGTATTTATATCTAAAATATATAATGATGATGACTTACCGGTTAAAATTATATGATTTACTCCGTTTTATTTCTATCATATTTTACGTTTTTGTAATACTTATTTTAATCTGTCTCAACATTTAAACTTTCTTGTAAAAACTTTCTTTCATTAGCTGAACCCTACTCTTATGTTTTATTGCATAATCTCTATGTTCGTAAATTTCCCCAAAACTCTTTTAATACCTGCTCTTTTTTTCCACTTAAATATTTAGTACCACAACAAAAAATCTGATTTACTTAATTAATTACCAACACTCATAAACTTAACACCGGTTATACGTGGTTATACTTTCCCAAAATTCCTGAAAAGGCTGAATAATGATATTGATAACAGTCTCATGATTTGTCGTAATATTTGCAACTATCAATTATTATTAATGGAAAAAATGATAAATATGAGCTTTTTAGACAGTGCAGTTGCAGACAGCTCAAATTAATTATTTTTGTCACAAAAATTTTAATGTTACCCATTCTTTAGCTGGACCCCACAAGCAAACGCGAGATGGTAGCCCGAGTTACCCAAGAGCGGGCGTGTCGAGGTGTTAGAGCAAGACGAACAGCCGCTGTAGAAGTTTCCGAAGAAGGAACTGCTCTTGTGTCAGAATGCTTCCACTTTCGACTGCGAGCTGATGAACTGCACACTACTAGTGTTACTGTTCAAGCGCTACAACCACACTCCGTGTATGCCAAAGG
>CAJQZM010035359.1:22502-42774 GCA_907164665.1 Colias nastes
AGCCCCATGGAACAGGTCAAACAGTGGCACCCGCTGACTAACTGAATAATATGACTATGGACAACCGATTATAGATACGCAATTGTGGATAACTCTATTTGCTATGTTTGTTTTGGGTAGAAAAGTTGTTAGCGCTGTATAATTTGGTTAGGATACTCTATAGTTTTAAAAACTTTTTTGAAGTGAAACTTCTTTAGGTGCGTTGCCAAAAAAAATTCAAGGTCGTGTCATGGCAATATCATCACGTCATGGAGTAAGGGGACGATTTTGGTATCTTTGAATCTTGCCGAAGAAGTTTCACTTCTGACACGTGTGCTCGGCACACACGTATTTTTTTAAACTTTTGTTAAAGTAGTTATTATTTTACTAGTACCTGCAATGTATAATATGTATTCTTTTAATGATCAGAGATTACAAAGAAAAAAAATTATTACAATTCTTTATAAACATAAACTTTTAGCAATTGTTTATATGAGCTAAGTTTTGCAATTTGTAAATAGAGTTATCTATTTTTTGTAAACTTTGCTGTAACAAATGACTTTCACAACTACCATTTCTACTATGAAAATGACTACATTTCATATTTGATAAGCTAATATACCTATTTTTAAACTTCGCTATAAAGATTTCTTTAATAAATCTCGACGACTTTACGATTTTACGACGTTGTATAGTGAGCTATTCGACGAAATACTCTTTTAAGCTTTTTAAGCTTTGCTGAAAAAGGACTTTTATATCACAATTTATTAATTACTTAAAAGTATTTTATGAAATATTTGTTACAGCAAAGACAAACGTATTATGTGAATATTTAATATTAGTAATGTCTCGTATAATAAAAATCCTAAATTATTATATAACACCAAATTAATCAAAATACATATTGTAACGTTTTCAATTTTACCTTGTCCGCCTGTCGCTAGAACAGTTAGTTTTCTTTGAGTTCCAATTTATTCAATTAGTCATGTTTTTGGCATTATCATAAATCTCTATGAATTAAATATCTATATTTTTATACAGTAGATTGTTTGTAAAAAATATTAATTTCTCTTTAAAAGCTTTTTTCTTCTAGTTTTGTTACTACGTTTTAATTATTAGTATTAAGCAGAATTAGTGATTATCCAAGTTTAAAATGTATATTCTACTTCCAAATAAATATAATATTATATAACATAATCACAACATTAAAGATATAAAAAAATAATCTGTATCGTTTTTAAGAGATATTCAACATATTATTGTATGTGTAGTAAATATATTATGGATTATATATCATTGTGCAACCAGAATCAAAGAAATAAATTATATTTCGCCAAATTGGTGGTAATATTGGTCTATTATTTCTACCATCCCTTAGCTATTAGATTAAATGTTTCAGGATTCATTGGAACACATTTGTTTGTTTAAAAAAGTATTTAGATTCAGGAGATCCATTGCTGTAAAGTTTTAGAAATGATGGCTTGTTTCCAACTTCTATAAAAATATAGAGTAAGTACTGAATACAAAGCATCAAAACAACGCCTTCCATAAACTACAATGAGATATTGGTAAGTGAGAAACATGGTATATACTGGCTAACCTAGTGCAAAATTACTGACTATATTCCATATACATACATCATCATTAGCCTAATAGTTTCCATTATATCAACGTATCGTATGAAATGTGTGCATTTAACGTTACAAAGTTTCTTATCAAACTACATATATTGAACTTTGTATTTCTCTACCTAAGTTCTCTACGATAGAGATTTATACTTTTATGCTACAACGTACCTTAGATATAAAATATAATGTGAGTGGAGTTTACTTAAAAACATAGGTAATACGCTTAAAAATGCTATAAGTAATTTAAAGTGACTGAAATTTTCTTCCTCCAACTTTTTAATATCGAAAAGGAACTGTGTTTTACAAACGTAGGAAAAGCGTAAACCTATTACTTGGATTGAGAATTCTGGCTACATATTACAGACTTAATTACGCCAACAAATACGAACATATAAGAATACCGTGGAGCCTTTGTTTGGCCCATCTATTTTAACTAGCAGAGTATGTGAGAGAATGGCCATTATCGCAACAGGTTTGAACGAGATTAGATGCGCCATATTGTCCATTAACATGAATTAAACCCCGCAACATCATTCATGTAAATTGCTTCGTTTGAGTGCAGCGCCCACTCCACTGTGCATGTATGCAAATACAATTAGTCCAAATTTTGTCACTATTCACGACATTTTAATTGAAGCGTTGACATTCATAGTAGATGGTATATTTTCATATTTGTTGAAACATAAATACCTATTATAAAGATTCATGGCACGCTTTTAACATTTCTCTTAGAGGGTCGAGGTATAAAAATATTATAATATAACTTTCTTAAAGTACATTTTTTGCGTAGGTTTCATTTTATGCGTCCCTCGCTTTAGAACGAAGTATTTTAATACATTTAAAAACTCATTCAAGATGGAAAATAAAAACATTGGGTACTAAATGTCATTTTAATGCAATAAACCCTGGTATGTCCTAGTAGTGCTCCACTGAGTCTCGACAGTAATGAAGATTTGCAGCCTCAAAGAAAATCCTACAAAACATCTACCTTCGTATTTACACCTACTTAAAGAGCTTTACTAAGAGTAGACATCGTGGTTGATTAAATGATTTAGTCTGGGCTTAATAAATTAATTATTTCTTAACTTCGCTCTTTTAAAAAATTTAGCTTTTGTAACGATTTAAACATGAACAATAAATTGTTTGATGAACATTTAACAAATTTTCTTATGGATACCAGTAGGTAGCATACACAAAAATTATGAGACAAGGCTTGATGATTTACGCTGTCTAGT
This sequence comes from Colias nastes, assembly GCA_907164665.1. Taxonomy (NCBI): domain Eukaryota; kingdom Metazoa; phylum Arthropoda; class Insecta; order Lepidoptera; family Pieridae; genus Colias; species Colias nastes. The sequence goes on from CAJQZM010035359.1 coordinate 25,345, forward strand.
TTTGTATGCTTTCTGAATTTTTAATGTCAGGATGTACAAACAACATCAAGTACTACACTTACAATACGATACGATACGATATTATGTAAATATCAGCAAATCGTCCAATTATTATCTTACTAAATAATGGACACTACTTAATTATATTATTCATAGCCAAATGATTTTTATTTGCAAGGTAGAATGAATTTAATAAAGTAACTTAAAGTTATGCTCATTAATTACCGTGAAATTGCTTAAGGACTTGAGACAGGATTAGATTTCTCTTTAGAAAATAGATCAAAATTATCTTTTCCAGAAAATTATATCTTATAAAACATTTTCAGTGTTAATTTCAGAATTGTAAACCCTTGTTATCAGGGGACAGATTTTTTTTTATAGGACAGTCGTTTCAGGCATTTGATAAGAGACTAAAATTAATAAACCACGATGATAAAATGACACGACAGCGATAAAGTCGTTGAAATTATATAAAAAAATACAGGAAAAATTATTTATTTGGCAAGAAATAAAACGTGCAACTATCCTACTAATATTATAAATGCGAAAGTTTGTGAGGATGGATGGATGGATGGTTTGTTATTCTTTCACGTAAAAACAACCGATTACAATGAAATTTGTTATGTAGGTAGCTGAAGACCCAGAATAAGACATAGGCTACCTTTTAAAAGGGAAAACCCACACCAACCCACAGGAACGGGATCTATGCGGGTTTTTCTTTGAAAACGCGGGCGAAGCTACAGGAGGAAATCTAGTACGTAAATATATCCAACATGTTGACCTACATAATATAGGTATGTATAAAAATGTTTAATAAGTAGGAAGTGTAATAACACAGGTTATTTGACCTTATCCCCATGACTATAAACCGACTTCGTGGGCGGAAGCGTCGTCTACCGTAAAACAGATCGTAAATTTGAGTTATTAACGAGGGGGTGGTTAGACATTAAATTGTAACCTCATTCAAAAACCTGTATAAATGTGTCTCTTTGTATTATAATTAACAATTGAAGGATATCTCTTTATTTCTTCATTCACACAATTTAGTGATAAAAAAATATGTTACAAAAAATTTAAGACAATAGCAAAAATATCATTCACTCATTCCCTTCTTTTATTCGCAGTTCTTTATTAAAAATCCACTTTCAACAAGATCTACAAATATTTGTTAAGATCATATTGTTAACTTTAAAAGACAGTATCGCAACCTGATTGGCCAATTTAAAACCTTACTTAGAGATCATACACCCAAGTCTTTATTCGGGGCACGAAATGGGCTACTGTCTATTAGAATTTATCGTTCCGCAGAGTCACAGATTACCGTTAGAGTAACGCAATTCGTTAGACACTCGATTGCTTCCCGCCTATGATCATCAAGTGATCTTTTTACAACTTAACTGCTTTCGCCTTTGCGCTGTAGTATATTGTAATGGAGCACTTTTGTTAAGCTGTTTGAGATTTTATTGTCTTAATTAGGAAGTAATCATAACAATTAAAATTCGATTTCATGACATTGTGTTTACATTGTAAAATGTAAGAGGAATATAAATAAATAAAATAAAATATAATACAGATAATAGAAGCTACATAATAAAATAAAAGAAGTATAATAAAATCTACAAGCAGTCTTATCGCTATGTTGATCTCTGGAGAAAAAAAATAAAAGACCAATTATAATTTATGCATTGGATGTTTGAACCAACCAATATAGATTAAAGGTATTGAAACGGAGACAAGAAAGTAAGAAGCAAAGACGACATTTCGGACACATAAATCCAACATAAATCTAACGCCAATGTCATAAATACAAACATGACCGTCTGGTTTTGTCCGTAATATGTGCGTAATATATTGAATATGACAACACTCAATTTGAGTGTTGTCATATTCAATATCCTTTGAGTGACTCAAAGGATATTCACAGCTGTGAAAAGGATAACACGTGATCATATCGTAGTTCTACAAAGCACTACTACTAGTTTCATGGTTATATATTATACTAGCTGTATCCCGCGATTTTACCCGCTTTGCTTCGCTCGTGTGTCGATCTTAGTGTGATGATATATTATAGACTTCCTCGTTAAATTGACTATCTAGCAGTGAAATAATTTTTGAAATCGAACCCGTCGTTCCTGAGATAAAGCATTCAAACAAACAAACTATTCAGCTTTATAATATTAGTATCGTACACTCATTTATATATGTAGTTAATAGTTATGTTATTTATTACCTACAGATAAAAAAGTTGATCTTAAATTTCATACTACATCAGCTTTTATTTACTCTAATAGAAATAAATCATAAAAAAACACATCGAAACAGCAAAGCCGAAACATGATGAAGAAATGAACTTCAATGGAAATTGAAATAAATATTCAATTTAATTCTTGAAACAAGATATTTTGGAGTTAGAAGAAGCTCAAAAGTTCTAAGACTTGATTAATTATTAAATCCATGTTACTTTAGATCTACACTTAGTCCTGAAGTACACGTGCGTAGAATGTCTGATTCGGATAAAATTAATTCAATTTATTTTATTTGTTTTTATTTTGAATTTTTAACATATCTTATATTCTCAATTATAACGAAAAGTTAAATATAAATACATTTTAGACGAATGTAATTTATGTACAGTTATTACGAACTTATAGATATTGACATTTTTCGTTGTTAAGTACATAGATCAGTTTTATATTTTTTACGTAGGTAAATCATGACGATAAAATACTGGATAAATCCGTTTATAAAAAAAAAATATTTGGCAGTTTGTTCCGACAAATTACACAAAATAATATTATAATAAAAATAGCTACATAAGCTCTACGAGATCCATCGCTACGGATCTTTGTAGCGCATCACGGACGGTTACGGACTAAACATTGTTAAAAATTCATTGAAGTTATTAAAATGAAATACATTAATGGTCATTGTGTATTGCTGAATGAGACGTAAAATTAAAACTAATTAATATTATTAATGTTGGTATTGAAATAAGCTTATATTATTTTATTTACAAATAAAATGGTTACAAAGAACAGGAATTTTATAAAAAGCTTTATAAATTCACAAAACAAGAACGAATCCTATTAAATATTTTCTAAAGATTACTTTTCTTGGATCAATTCCTGCGGCCAATCAAAACAATACAAATCAGTCTTGGAAACAATAATTGCTATAAGAATTTTCAAAGAAATATTTGGCGGCTTACATGAAAAATAATAATATTAGTTTAATAAAAAAGCCTTTACATTTTTAAAAGAAGAAGTCTCTAGTACATGTCAACAGAATAACATTTTATTTATTTGAGAAAAGTATTTCTAGCGTACACCCACGCAAACTATTTATCTAGTGAAAATATTGTATATACATGTATCTTTCAATACAATCGGATAGGTCGAACCCTCCTGTACAGATGAATGTCCCTCAATGCCCTCAATCCTCTTAAACGACCAACGACGAGTTTCTCTTTGACAGGTATACAATAGAAAATCGTACACAAATTTCATAGCAGGCTCATGTATTGTTTACAAAATCTTCAAGCAATTGATTTCCTGCATTCGACAGATGGTGTTCGAATTACGTATGCAGAAGAAAAGTAGTTTCTTTAAATATCTTCAGTCAGCTTGTAAGTTCTAGAATAGACCATAACTTTACTTGGATTCATTATTAAATGATTACTAACCTGTAATCTTCAAGCCAGTGAGAGAGGTAATTAAATACAAATAGATTATAGCCTTTCCTACTGATTATTGTTTGTAGTAATTAAATATATTATTTTAAATAGAATTTCAAAAGTAGGAACAGGTATTGTTACTATGTTATGAGTTACCTCCAGTTCGTAAGCCTAAAAACAAACACGACCTTTTCTCATTTGTTTTAAGAAGGTCGACATTTTACTGTTTATTCGGTGCAAATAACACAATTTTATATAAACCTAAATTGCCTCTTCTAATTAGTTTAGATGTAAACTCATAGCCGTGTTTCGAATCGTAAACGTTTTTCTTACAGACACTCAGACACCATTAAAAAGTTTATTTGCTCAATTCAAAAGATATAGACACTCGTAAAATAAAGTAATCCAGACAATTGAGGCCAATTGCTGCTATTTGTTGCGTATAATCTCTGCAAATGTACAATCAATTGATACTATTTTTTACCAATCTTCTTATATGGAAGCCAATTCAATACACGCTTACTAAAATTCTGTGGTATTTGGTACGTACCACTTAAGTGCAAAATGGTGATTTTTGAGTATGAGCGTTTGAAAGTTTTCACGGTTGCTACCCTGTTGCTACAGATCGGAATAAACTCTTGAGTAAAACAAATTTATGATATTTAAATGTCTATTATGTTCAAGTTTTGAACACTTACAAAAAAAATAAAAAAAATGTTCTAGTTCAAGAGTAATTGTTACTTAACATGTTTGTACCAAAAGAAAAAAATGTGAAAATGATGTGAAAATGTCTAAAACGTGTGTACTTAAGTGGATTAGAGCATATTTATTTGTACTCTTAATTAGTATTTATTCCTATTTTTACCCTAATGGAAAGGATTTTTCATATTTTTTTCGACGGAGACATAAACAGACATTAAAAAACAAATATTATGGGGAAACGTCTTCCATACAAATAGATTTAACCATATATAAAAACAAAAACGAATAGGAGTGTGATTTGCCACAAATAAGTACTCATAAAAAAGCCAGGAAATATTGTGATTTTCGTGCAATATGCAATTCTCTGATACTCTCTCTACAAAGTAAAATCCTAAAAGTAGTGTGTGTGTGTGTGTGTGTGTGTGTGTGGTTCAGAAGTCACGGTAGTTCGCTTGCCTGCCGTGCTAGATGCTGCGGGATCGATCCCATCAACCGACATGTACCAATGTGTCTTTTTCGGATGCATAAGTAGATTCTCTAATAACCAGAGATACATCTTCTATAACAAGAAAACATCATCATTTCTAATAACAGGAAAACATCGTGATGGCAACCGGGATTTTGGTCTAAAATCACCAACCAGCAGTGAGCAAGCGTGGTGATTAGTGCTCATGCCTTCTCCTTGTGAGAAGATGCCCTTACCCTGCAAATAGTTACGAGCTGGATCAAGTCAAATAAAATTTGTTTGTAAAACGTACCACTACAACATTCATTCATAGTCGTCATCACTGTCACTGAAAGTCATAAGATTGTTTCTAGTCGGACCATGAGACAATGATTTGAAATAATCATCATAAATTGGATCACTTATTGGCAGGAGATCTAAGAGATCTTTGAATTTCAGAGCATCGATATTGATAGGCTCATTAGAGGCCAATGGCAAAGCCACTTCGGAGACTTCTCTCTTTTCTCAGTTCTCTTAAACCAGAAATACAGAAACTCTTCATTTTCACTCAAAGAGTATTTAAAATCTACGTCATTAGACTTTTCATACATCAACCAGAAAATACAGTTCTAACCAAATGTAGTTTTGTCTGTTGCAGTATTTCTTTTGATAAAATGAGTCATTCATTAATTTTACATCATGGCGATTGCTGGTCATTTTCATTTATATCGGGGAACGGAGATGGTGCTGTTTCTTTTTTGAAAATGAATCTTTCAATATCTGCTTAACAGGCAAGATATTATACCGTTTTTGACCTGGACAACACTGAATATAAAATAAGCTACTCTACTTCTTCTGCCAAACCGTTAATAAAATGCCATAAGCATGATGCGATTTCATCCGCACCTCTTTGAGCTATTCCTTCATACATAACATAATGGAATGTTCGTTTAGTAGTAACTTTGCGGATTTTTAAATTAAAAGTCCAAAGTTTCTTTTATAAAAGGCTACATATGCAGTTAAATTTGGAAACTGTAAACAAACAGCTTTTATCTTTTAGTTTCATAGTGAAATGTTGCCTTATGCTCCGATTTTTCTAAATCTATTCTAATCTGACACGAAAGAATGAATTTGAAGAGACAAAGAACCAAACCTTGTGCATGTAGGTATCGTTACTTGGCTTTTTAAACGTTTACCAATCTTTAAATCGATTTAAAGATTGGTAAACGTTTCTGAACACACTAAGTCTAAGAGATCTTGCATCACATGCATGTTTCTTTATAGATAATAGGCTTCAGACCTAATGTCTGAAGATTTAAATTATGTGCCAAATAACGTTATATTTAAGTAAGGGAGAAGACCTGTTAAGTTCACAAATAATTTTATTTGATTTGGTACAAATAAGTTAAGTGATGATAATAATTATTCAAGTTTGGTCTAATTATGTTAAGTGCTCTTACGTTGTAAATGGCCGTTCGTTGATTGAGTATTCGTTTTACAAGTATATGTTAAGTTATATTAATATATTTGTATCAAATAAAAAATTTTTTTTTTGTACTTAAGGGGTTTTTATACAACCTATTTAAGGTATTTCTACTATCAGTAGGCTTATGTGACATAGACCAAACGAAAGAGGACGTTTTTATCAGTATAGATGGCCAGAAAACAAAAAATGGCCATTTTTGCACTTACGAGGTATATACCAAACACCACAGAATTAAAATCAATAGGTACGTAGGTTTTAGTTTAATATTTAATCCTTTTAATATTATAAACGAGAAAGTTTTTAAGTATGGACGCAAATATGTACCTACTATTGAGCCGATTGCAATGAAATTTGGTATATAGATTGTAGCTGAAGACCCAGAATAAGACACAGGAATGGGAAATATGCAAGTCTTTCTGTGAAAACGCGGGCGGATATCTATTTTTATATAAAAATATATTTTATAAAATAATATAAAAAGCTAATAAATAATAATTCAAATGACAAAAAATAAAAAAGACCATGATTTATATTGTTTTATTTTGTGGCATTTCTAACTTACTTAAATATCTTTACAAGGCTACAAATCTCTACTATTATAGTACTTTGTTCAAAGCTTGTAATTCTCAAATACCGAAGTACAATTAATAGGCTTAGCTCAGTTAATCATACTCTAATTAACCACTTGTTACAATTCATGTTCGAGGGGAATAACCAAGAATATATTTTATAGCTAAATAAACATGTATTTGCTTGTGCAAATTGATGTTTACAATTAAATATTATGTTAACCTTTGTAGTGTATATTTATAGTAAAGCAGGGATTATAACTAAGCATTAAACTGAACACAAATATGAAACATAATGAATATATAGCCATATTGACACACAAATGACTTAAATCTATAAATATACTTAGTATAAAATAAAAGGCTAACATTTTCATTTTTCATAAAGATCTAATTAGCTTAAAGTATAGAGCAGTCAATAAGACACAATGTAATATTATATTTGTTACTCATGTCCGCAATCTGACGGTTTATACAAAAATATCCCTGATCGTTATAATAAAAAGTACAAACTTTCAACCCATTTCTGCGAAACCTCAGATTTTATGAACTATAAATTAAGCGTGATAACAAAATTTAACAAGTATAGAATTTCAGCAAACAAACTCCTAGAAAATAATGACGTAGTTATCAATTACGTTCCTACTAATTTCGCTAGCTAATGAGGTTCTTGAGTTCTCAAGATAAAAGTAAACTTCGTCTTCAGAAAGTTCAGAAAGTGAATTCAGCGTCGCGAAAAATTGACTTGACCTTTAGTACTAGCATAAGGCAGTTTTGTTCTAAACAGAAAATAATGTGGTACGTAGAATAAAATTAATATTAATATGTTTATCTATGAATATATCAAAATAAACATAATATTTCTAGCAACTTCTTTGGCAGATAGAGACAGTCCTCCTTTGAAATGTTCATTTTGTTTTCGTACCATTTGTACTTATATATTGTGTATTCTCTGTATTATACTGTAACAACATTAAAGGGTATAAAATAACAAAAATAGTTGTTCAATTGAATATAAATTCCATTTTTTCCGCGTTGTTTTGACACGTGTTTCGACATGGTATTGACGAGACGTAGGGTTGAACGGACATTTTCTTTTTTATTATTACAAAAGGTCCTTTGTTATTATAATGTTTCAGTTGTTTTACTTTTATAAAGAGAAAATAACACGAGTTAGCTAAGAAATGTGCCTAGTAAGATAATAATATATTATATTCAAGCAGTTAAATTAAATAGATAACAATTCCGATTACTTGTCGTCGAACAGCTTTTTATATGTCATCGACAATGTATTTTATAAAAAAGACGGGTTGCACTCCGGGAGTGCCGGCAGAAGTGAAAACTTGATTATTAACGTTGAGCATGTTTGATATTTTGGAATGGTATCCGTCTTACGCTTTTTCGATCAGGTCACGTGTCCTGACGCGAGTTTAAGATTTTATACCCATTACAGAAAAAGTGCTCAACGCCGCTAAAGAAGTTTTCACTTCAATAATATGCTTGAAATCTGTTGTATGAAATGCACCCAGTAAAAATCCTGTAGTTAAGGAATTATGGGATAATATTATATTTTATAATGTGACGTCCGCTGGTCCAAATTTGACCTTTTCTCTTTAACGACTTTCACCTGCAAATTGCAATGCACTCCGAATCGCAATTTACAGGTATCGCGAACGTATCGCGATGAAAAATATCGAAAGATCGTTATTTCAATGCGAAAACTGCGATATATTTTTGATATAATAAATAGAGGAAATAATCCTTATTACGTACGTACGAGAAGATGATTCCTTGCATGTGAATCTATGCAAATACGATAATATAATATAGGCAAATATGTAATTGCACATTGTTTACATTATCCTAATTTCAATTCGCTTTAAGAATTTTATTCTAAATTAAGTAAGGAAAAATGATTACACTAATTGGAAAGTTACAAAGAGACACTTTTAAATATTCTCAAATACGACAAAACACAGAACCAAATGTAGAGACATATAAAATTTAACAAGAGAAATCTTTTTTACCCTACATATCTAACAATCGCTGAAAATTGAATCACTAAAGTTCTGAGTGCACTTTTGTGACCGAATATAAAAATATGACACATTCAATATTAAATTCTGTTACACGTGTCTGAAAAAAGCCTTGATAAAAATATATGCACGCTTGACCAAATCATTCAAATATAAATATAAATAGTCTTTTTTTATTAAATTGGAATAAATATGTGTTTATTTTTTATAAAAGGAATTGTGTAAAATATCGCTTAATTATGCATGTTTGATAGGATTGTACTTACGTTAATATGTTCTAATATACTTGAAGTGCAGTCTATATCAGTTTATCATACAAGTGACAGAGAACTTTACTGGTAATAAAAATTCAGCTGTGTAAAAAATAATTATATAGTCAGATTTGCATTTAAATACATTAACTGTAATGGACATTGACTTTTTTTATTTGTATTAAAAGGCGAATAATACAATATATTTAATTCCATTTAAACCACAAAACACTGTATCTGTGATACGAATTCGTATCGTCTCGACATAAGCCCTTGAGAAAACGATTTAAATTATTGTCCTGGATTAAATGTCATCTGTCTGGTAAAAACCTAAGTGTATTTTAGTTTTTCTTCTAAAAAGAAGAAAAACTAAAATACCAGTCTTACAAAGAAAATATTGCATTCATTTGTACATTTCGTCCGTCCCTTTTCCTTAATGTACCCTTCTTCGTCAAAAGAAACCTACTTACTTTAAAAGTCGACATTTAATCATTAAATACAGCTGACAATTTGCAACATTTTCAGAATTTTTGTAGAATTATGTAAAGAAACAATGAACCTATACAATTTAATGCCGTATTGTTAATTTTCCTTTCTATAAAAATAATAAAAATGGATCTAAAAATCCAGGCGTTTTTAATTAAACGTTAAAAGGTCTAACACTCCATTTCAATCAGTCATCTGCCCACACTATATTTTAAAAAGAACTTTAAAATGTAGGACAAAATGATTTATAGGGATTTTTACGGTTCCCCATTTAGATTCATAGTATTTTTGGATTTCCTAGATTAGTTTTAACAGGAGTTAGGACAGTACCAAGGAAGCTAAGAAAGGTTGAAAGTATTACAATTTAATTATGAAATAGTTGAGCTTAAAAGCATATTTGGTTAAAACTATTATACTGTTGGAAATTTTCATTAGACTATTTAAAATAACTACAATAACACACAGTATAACTATAGTGCTTAAAAGTTAATATTATTTTAGTGAAAAAGGAAAGCCAGATTGTCACACTAATATGAAGCTGGGTACACAACTTGCGTTTTAGCTAAGTGCTTTCCGACAATATTTATTCGCCTACTTTACAAGTAACATTTATCAAAATGTACAAAAATATGATTCATAAATCACTTAACCATTCTACGAAAGTATGTAGTTTATATTACTACATAGTAGTTATACAAAACAATGTCGCTTTTCGCCGCCTTTCCCTATATATGCTTAGATTTTTAAAAATATAAAACTACTCAACGAATTTTGATGCGCTTTTTATAATATAGTATTTAAGAGGAAGATTTATAATATGTAAACACAATAAAGCAAAAAATGCCTTGTTTACTGATTTTTAGAGATACTGTTTCCTAGTTTCCCTAGAGAGTGATCGATCGAGGAAGGTTACGTTGTGTATCCTGTAAACTTAAAATATTATTTGGCGTGTAAGACGTAGGTACAAAAAGTATACTCTCGCTATTTATCAGATATATTTTTGGGTCTCAACATTTCAGGGAAACAGGAATAGCCAGCAGTAATATATAAGTAAATATCCAGTTAAGTGATCCCTTTGTGGTATATACGTTTTTTCCTCTGATCGATTATTTTTACGTACAGATTTTTCTTTTTGTCAGTCCATTGGGTATCGAACCTAGAACCTCTAAGTTATCTGTATAACCACCAAGTTTTATTGTATCTGTGTTTTAAGTGTACACTATACCACAACTCTGCTTACAAATTACAATCCATTAATTAATATGAAAACGAAACTAGGTTAGCAACTACTAAATCAAAATTAATTTATAGCTATTTGGCGACATGAACGATTAACAGCTACTATTTCAAAAGCTAATGCACGATGTTACTATGAGTATTGCTAATTTACATTATAGATGCATTTCCCATGACTTTGGTTCAATTGATTTATTCTATATACTACCAAAACATTATAAACGTGGTAAGTATGGATGGAGGTATGGATGTTTGTGACTCTTTTACGTTAAAACTACAGGACAGATTTCGATAATACTTTACAGGAATAATAATAGTTACTCAACAGAATAATACATTGTCTATAGAGCTTGAGTTAAATACTACTACTATTACTTGGATTTGCACGCAGGTTTGTCCGCAGGTGAAACCAGCACAGATAGTATTACAGTACTATTATATCATCATCAGCCCATATATGTTCCCACTGCTGGGACACGGGCCTCCTATGAGGGTACAGGCCATAATCCACCACGCTGGCCAAATGCGGGTTGGCGGATACTATTATATAATCTGTGGTATTACCTAAATATTCTTACTAAAATTACCTACATAATTATTGTGTCGCAGACCAAAATATAATATCTAAAAGTACATGGAAATTTTTCATTTCAAATGAAATCTAAAAGATGCATAGCTATACATACAAAGTCTCCATGATAATAGTACCTTTAGAGAGTATAGTAAAATTGGTTTAGCTTCGCTGTCGCTCTCCCGGGAACTTCTTGGAACATTCTGTATAAAATTTTCGACTCAATCCATTACCTGCCTTTTAAATATTACTTTAATGTATCTGTACGTATTGCACTATCCAATGAGTGATAAAGATTTGACCTTTTTAAACTTATATGAACACACACATGAACATAAATAAAAACGAATTTTCTCTTAAAAAGCATTAATATCTGCATATTGTACCTTATAAAAATAAGAATAAATTATGAACGGCGAATAGAAATACGTCCATTATGATCCGATGTAATAAATTCATAACCAATAATAAAATCCGAGTCAAAGGAGTAAACATATTCCAATTTGATTATTATGAAAACTCCAGTACATAAATCTTCTTCAATATTTAATTTTGAATGAAAAAAGGTTAAATGTCGTACTGTGCTCGTAATATACAATTTATTTGCATCATCGTAAAAGGGCTTTATATGGAATGTTATGAAAATGTATATAAAGGATAAGATAATGTAGGCTTCGTAGGTATTATGAAGAATGATTGGCAGTCATGAGAGTATTTGCATAGCTTTGATAAATTTAGGCTTCAAAAGAAGTTTGTTCTAATACAGAATCTACAATAAAGGCGATGAACAAAGTAATTGAAACTGTATCTAGGTATTATGTTACCATACTAATTACATAATATAGTATTATTAAGAAGGACAATTAAAGTGTTTGTTAATTATTTATTCCCGTGTAATAATAAGCTTTAATCTACTTTTAACTAACTGATATTATTTATAGTCAGAGAGCTTTTTCTTCTATAAAGAGAGAGATTTTTCTTCTAATCTAAGCCGCTCTAGATTCTTATGAAGGTAAAGCTATGATTCTCGGTTCCTTCTACAGTTTACACTAATACCTTTATGGACGTTGTGATAAAATGAGCAGATGCAGCACATAATACGTGTCTATCATGATGATAATATTTTGATATTCAGATAATAGGTAAGTTAAATATTATTTAAGTATAGGTATCAAGAGTCGTCTTTTTCGAGAACCAATTATTGAAAAATATACTTAGTTCCATTATTATTGTGCTATGAAGAAAACTATTCCATCAATTATTGCTTCATTAAATGTTTGAGAAAGTTTTCGCTCGCTAAAAATAATGTGATCACGAACTTAGTTCAAACTACGGATGTGTCTCGGAAGATCCAATTAAGTGGCTGAAAATACTTGGGTGAGTGATATTAGTTCCTTATTTTTTAGATTTCGAAATTGTGTTTTTTTTTATATTTATTTATGGAATTATTTTAATCATACATAAAATATTATTAGAAATATTGATGATTAGATACTTTTAATGATGAAGAAAGAAGAGGAGGAAAGTTTAAACTTGCTCATTTGTTATACGTCTACTTATTTGATCGATACGCTTCAAATGTACTTTATTTTGTTTGGTGTTAAGTACCTAGTTACTGCTTACATAAATATTAGGTACTTATAAAAAAGTACGTATTTAAACGTACTAATGTGTACGTACAATTACAATAATTTTGTTCGTTTTGTTATGAAAAAAAAAAGTAATAAAATTATCATTCGTAGCAAAGTCCTTTGAGAACCTATCCTAATTCCTAATAAGAGACCAAAAATGAAAGTGAAGTTTTCGTGGCAAGATTTGAAACGAAAACTTTTTTATTGGATTGAATTGGGTAAGAAGTTTTTGATTACATTTAGCCATAACAATTTGAGACAGATATATTTTTTATCATATTCTTTATTCATCATAAATATTACTTTTAATTAAAAAATACGCAATGATTCATTTTAAAATACCGTGTGTAAATAATTAGTTATTAGATGATAACATACCCGAAACGATTCAACCTCAATTACTTACTACATTTTTTTAGAACGATAGCTTCTGACGACACTTCTTGCATGTGATTCCTCAGCATATTTTGTATACTTATAAAGGTATTAAAAATAGATAGTTATAAGATACATAGTATTTCATCCAAGTATAAATATACTTACTTTAAGTTGTAGTAGGTATTTTTAGTTATAGATAGCTAAAGAGAGCCATAAAAGCATTTCTCAGAACCTTAAACACAAAGCCGACGTGTAGGAAAACTTATTTAATCCAAAAGGATTTAGAAGAATGCTGAAAAACAAAAGAAGCCTTCGAAGCGGGACTATTCTAGTGAACAAAATATATGTGATGCGCTTGTTCTTATCCGTTCCGTTACAACTAACAATGGTGACTACGAATTTGAATTTGAAATTGCAATGGATTATGTCGTATATCTGATATCTGAATGTTGTTTATTCCTATTTGTTATAGATTGTACCTACTATGGATTGTACGGCTTAGTATAAACTTGATGTACCTAGAACATCAAGATATTCTATCGACGATTACTGGAGGTGTAAAATTGTATTAAATAACTAAAACTGTCCAATACTTGGTATATAGTCTTTTTTAATATTATTAAAACCACTGAGTGGTAAATGATAAAAAATAAATAAGCAGACCACAGCTGCGGTCACGGTGTTCTTATTTTAGCGCCATCTATATTTTTATTTTTGAACCAGTATAAATTTGGCTAATATAACTTTTTGCGTTGTCTCGTGTGTAGATGGTGCTTTTAACAAATATTCATGTTCACCGGTCACCCTTGATAAACACATACTAGTATCACAGTATTACAATATTATTTCCTAAAGTAAGGAAACGCCTTTGATGTCGCGCGATGCCGCCGCCAGCGTAGGTACTTACGCTGCCACACGAAAATACGCTAGGGTTGCAACAAATGGGAAATAAAACAATTGTGATTATTAATATTATGATGAAATCATTTATTCATATGTACATTCAAAATAATTGCGATTATTAAATCTGATGTAATTATTTGTTCATAAATATATAATTACAGATATTGCACTGCTAAATATTATTTACGTGGACACTTTATTTTTGGATGTTCTTAATTGTATATTATAACATTTAACTAAGTAATGCATTCGCATTGGGATGTACAATCTGATTAGAAAATAATGAGGAAAACATATACATAGCTTTGATTTTAATTCAACAGATACAATTAATACAATCTTTCTGAAATATTGTTTCCTTCTGGGATTTCAATGTAGATTTACATCCGTAAACGGAACAGTTTGTGCGCGCCATAATAGAATATGTAAGTACCTATGTATAATAAAATTATTACACAAAAAATACGACTGCGTCGTCCTTTCGCGCTAGGTAAGGCAAACTAAGCGTGTTTGCCTTACGCGGCCCGCGTCGCCCGACCCCCCGCCAGTTCCCCTCCGTTTCTCTGCACAAGTACATTCGTTTCCGTACTGTATAGATATTGTAATACTGTGCTAGTATCGTATTCTACACATTCAAATTTTTCTTTCGATAAAATAATATATAAACTGGCTTAAAAATTAGGAATTATTTCCCAACGGTTTTCTTATTTCAGCGCCATCTATGTTGCAATTTATGAACTATTAATAGTGTAAATTCTATGCGCTGCTTAGTGTTTGAATGAAGGAAAAATCGTTCACTTAAAAAAATATTTGAGTTAAAACGTGGTACAAAGATGGTAGGTTCCAGGTAGTCTATTTTATACCAATAGAATATTTAATTCAGATTTATTCTGAGGTTGTACTATTTTTGTCAATGATGTATTACAATATAGAAAACTTTCAGGGAAGGGTAATGAAACAACGATATTAATTTAGTAACTATTCATATATTTCAATAGTATCTCTTATAATTATAACTATATTCTCTTACGCTCCGCGCTCGAAATATTTGGTTTAAGTCTAAGAGAAGAATCAACAGTTAGCTCTTAATCAACTTATAATCATAATCAACAGTCGAACAAAATCCAAAGGATTACATTTAATAATTAAACTAAATGTAAACTTAGACTTACGTTACGTGCTCAACTATAATGTTTAAGAATACTGATTCATCTCTATTATTTTAAGTGCTACGGAACTCTATGCTATGTAGTTGGGAATGTTAACTTTGGTATAAAATATTAATTATAAACAACAAAACATAATCAAACTCAAAGACACTCGAAACTATACCTTATGTCAAGCATAAATTAAGAAATACTGATTAATTAGTATAGTCTTAGACCAGTTAAAATATATTTACAAAACCAGCTGGAAAACTGGGTGATTTAGTTACAAGCTCAGTAGAAAAAGATCAAGTAAGATAGGTCATTTGTTTTTCAATATCACGACTACGGATCAAATAAATGTTTTGATATAGACATAATATTTTACCTTCGGAATGGTTTTATTAAAATATACGTCTCACATTGTCAACGATAGACCATAGTCGTGGTACAGAAAAATAATAATTTGTACAGAAATAAAATCAATATTAATTCTTATAAAGAAAAAAATACCTCTTCAATGCTAACACTAAAAAGAACACGTAAATTGCACGGAATTATTAACAAAAGTTATACAAATGTAAAAAATACGATAAATATGGAAATACATACTGGGATCTACTAAAAAATAGAAAACTCTTATAATAAATATACTATTCGATCTATTGATTTTATATAATAATAATATGATTCTAACGAACCCATATATCATAGGCTACAAAGAGAAGGCTTCCGTAGGTACCGTTTGTCTAAACACTTCTTCCAAACATTGACTACTAAATGTTAATAAACGAATAAATTACATTTATTCTACGCTTTCTACTAAAATTTTTAAATGTACTTCTAGTACAAAAAGCAATGAGTTCCAAAAACAGTTTGTATAATGTACACAATAATAAGTGATAGTTTGAGAAACAGAATTACAGAATATCAGCTACAAGTTACGTATTTTAACAAGTTAAATAGTAAATATGAAATTTTCGTAATTTTTTCTAAACATTGAAAGCTTTTAGATCTTTAAGCTTAAATGGTCTATAATTACTAGAACATCGAAAAATGTAACAATCAATTATTAGCATTAATAAAAAATCAAATACGTATAAAATTTGTGATTTTCTAAGCATTTAAACTATTTTAAACGTGGACATAATGAATTTCTTTCTATAAGATTAAAGGATATCAAAAATTTACTACAAAAGCATAGATATTTGTAGAATCAACATATAAAAATGTTTTTTTTTTTTTTACTATATCTATATAGAAATTCGTTTCTTGCGCTATGTACATAGCACTTGCCAATATTGGCAAATAATTTTAAATATTTGAAAAATATTTGTCGAATGTTACGTATGTATATAATATTGTGATACATATAATTTGTTAGTTATAGTATAATATATAAATATTGCACTATTTTACTATCATATTAGGCCAGCTTGGCGCAGGAATTTTTATGCGCAGATATTAAATAATTTGTACGAATGTAATCAACAATCAAATCAAATCTTCCTTTGAGATTACTAATGGAAATTCGTATTTATAAGAATCATTACTGAATAAGTAAGAATCGATAGCAGTATGCATGCGAAAATCGACTTAATAGCGTAGATGATAATGATTAGATTCCTTTGCTTATGATCTAAGCTGTGGAGTCATGTGTGGAAGGGTTGGGTATGATCGTGGTGGATTGTTCTCGAAGTCTTCTGTCTTTGGCGGCGGCTGCTAGTTCAGCCTGCAATGTGATGACTTTTTCTCGTAAGCACTTGATTTCGTTTTGCCAGTTCTGAAAAATAAATTGAAGTGGTTAGTGAATGTGACACAAGATGGCGTTGTACTTAAATCATAATTTTCAAATGCATTATTGTTACCGGGAAACTGACCAAAATTATGATTTCTATGGTTTTCGAATACTTTGTTA